>CM031234.1:286190599-286438099 GCA_018340775.1 Taxus wallichiana var. yunnanensis | reverse complement strand
ATACAAGCACATTTTCACACATACACTAAAACAAAATCAAACAACACACAAGGGAGAAGATCCATGCTTTCCCCAAGATGGGGAAGAGTGATAAGAAACCAATATGAAACCAAGTGGTGAATCAAACCATAGGAAACACAAATAAAAATCCATGCAACCTCCTTATCTCTCCAAACACAAATATACCTCCTTATCTCTCCAACCCATGCACCAAGCCTCCTCCTTGGAAGGATTTTCAAACCATTAAGATTTCCTTTCCAAGGATGGGGAAAGAAGTCCAAACCATATGAAAATATTTTCCCCACATCAAACCATATGAGGGGAGGAATAGAAAAAACCATCATGGATTTCCCATCAAGCCATGTGGTGAGAAGGGTATTCCTCCCTCTTCCCCAACACTCCAAAATCCATCACAAGCATGATGGATGGAGAAAAATACAATAAAAAAAATCCACATACACACCCATAATCCAACACACAACACAACAAAACACCATTTTCATTTCATAAACATAAGTTATTTTTCCTAAGAAAAAACATAGAAGAAGGATAAGGAGGCCTACCTCAAATAATCTCTCCAACAACTCTATGCAATCCAAAATCCCAAGCTCCTAGCTCCACAAGCACACCCAAAATCTCCAACACCAAAATGCAAGAATGACCAAGAAGATCCCAACCCCTCTCCATGAGGGAATATTAAAATAAAACCAATAAAAATTCCCCCAAATGAGAGGGTGACATGTGTCACCCTTCTCTCTTTCCCACACAAAGATTCCAAAAAAAGCAAGAAATATACAATTCTCATTTTAGGAGGTAAATTCCAAATTACCCAAAATGTGATTAAAACAAACCTCTACAACTTTTAACACACACACAAAAACCAACTCACTTACAATAAAGTGATGTGTGAGGGGTCAAATGGGAGGGAAACTCCCATTTGGCCTTGAAAAGAGACCCCCTACCCATAGGTAGGGTCCAAGGGGTCCTTTTTCATGATAGGGAAGCTCCCAAAATGCAAAGTGAACCCCAAAATTGCCACTTTTAGCCCAAATCCGAGTTTGGGCTAAATGGCACAAGAGTTGAGGTGGTGGGGCCCACCCAAGTGGCACTTAGGTGGTCTCATACCTCTAACAACCCACTTAATTAACACTAAACATAATTTAGCACAAGTAGGGACCACTAGGTCCCTAAACAAGCTCAATACAACTAAATAAATACAAATAATAAAATTTTACAAGTAGGGGTCACCCATGGTGCCCGAATACAACATGCAACAACGAATAAGGATTCACACAATAAACATGGCAAGGACTCAAATAAATCGCCCGCTTGTTCAAACTGGAAGTGTAGCCTTGAAACTCATGTTCTCTGTGTCATGTAATTTGTACACTCATTTCCAACATTAAACATAATCGCCAATAAAATATATAAATTCAACAATATAAATAAATCATACACAAACAATCATGCTAACTATACCAAACCATGTCAGTACGAAATGACTAATGCTAACATATACATCCATACTAGCTCAAAAATATATTAACCATCCAAGCGACACATGGTGACATCCAATTAGCCATTTTAATTCAAAATAAAACCAAGTATATGACAAAACCATTAGTAAATCCATCTCATGTGAATGAATTCAACTATAACATAATATGTTGATATCCAATATCATGACATGCAAGAGCTAAGAAATAACCACCAAACTATCCTTGTGCTATGTGCCCAAATCACATAATTGTTGTCAAATGAACCATAATAAAACATATAGAAATCAGATAATGTTAAAGTCCATTTCCATCATCAATATAAGTAATGAGTCGACAAGAAACTATGGTAAGAAAAAGGTGGGGACTGCATATCTTTTCTTGTTTTGATCCTTTTCTCTTTATCTAAATGTACTAACTAGCACTTATGTGTATATAAACTTACTGAATTCAAATTAGGGTTGTATTGATGTACAATTCGACACACAACGAGTGGGAAATCCAATCAAAATAGTCACAAAACTTGAAAAAATAGGGTCAAGGGATGAAAAGGACTGAAGTAGAAAATGAACCATTTTCAACAAGAAGCAACCATTTCACAAGGTTAAAAAATGAAGGTTATCTACCAATAATTTTAAAGACTCTAGGGAACACCAAAAACATGGAAGATAGAAAAATAGGAGAAGGAGAGAAAACCACATAAAAATGAAATAAGTATTAACATAGATAAATAAGATCAACCAAAGAGGAAATATATAAGGAGTGTGCATGAAATGAAAAGGAAAAATGACACAAGGAAATATATTCTAATAAGATCTTAAGTCGATCAATAATAAATAAACATAAATACACTAGCACCATAGAAATTAAGTAGTCCCATATTAAATTTAGGTGTGTGTGTGTGTGTGTGTGTGTGTGTGTGTGTGTGTGTGTGTGTGTGTGTGTGTGTGTGTGTGTGTGTGTGTGTGTGTGTGTGTGTGTGTGTGTGTGTGTGTGTGTGTGTGTGTGTGTGTGTGTGTGTACATGTTAAAGTAAAATAAGTAAGTTTACTTGGAACATAAGATGTTGCATAGATGAACCTAGTAGGTCCATGCTTAAAGTTAGTATAGGAAATGATAATTAATTCAAAGTGAAAAGGAAGGAGATTTGTTACCTTATCACAAATCCTAGTTCCTATGACTTGTAAAATAATAAAAAAACACTATGCTCCTTAAGATATAGTACTAAATCATCCATGCTCGTATGTTTGTAAATCCATGCTCATGCTTAACACATATAAACAAACACAAGTGAAAACTTGACCTTAATTTCATACATACATAAGAAAAATATAATAATAGAAAATACTAGGAAATAATACACACTTACGGTGTTGCAATTTTAGGAATGTTGATGGAGATTGTGGCAGATATAAATATAACTAGCTATGCTAAACTACATAAATCTAAACTAGGAACATTGTACATCATCTCAATTGAGGAATTCATGACTATATCATGTCTTGAAGTCTAGAAATATGTTTTAATTATTTCCTAATTATTTGGGTAAGAAGTAATGAGTTAGGATCGAGTTAAAGAGTGTTACAAAATGATTATTATAAACTAATTAATAAACATTAACTTTACATATTAAGAATAAAGCATTAATACCTGTAACTATACCAAAATGATATAGTAATTTCTTAAAAACACAAATTGATAAAAACTTAGTTGTGCATCATGGTAGAGGAATAATATGGGTGTGAATATTGGGAGAAACAAGTGTTTTATATTTAGAAATGATTTTTTTAGGATTATAGAACTGGAAACTATTCTTGTGTAGGACCATACAACTTTTGTACAATCTTGATTGGCCTTGTACACTCCTAACTTATTTTATGCAGTCTTGAACCTATGCACAATGGCATTCTATAACTTTTCCTTCCCTTATCTTGCCTATACATGAGTGTTTTATTCTATCATTGTGGATCGTACAACTTTGGAATCACCTATAATGACCTATAACAAGTTAGAAACCCTAGGTACCTTTAGTTTAAACTTCATGAAAGCATTAGATAACCAAAAAGATAAATCGACGTGTAGGTGAGGATAGATTACCCTTTTCAGTCAACCCTTTCTAAACTAATCCAAGTGTTAAAGTACATCCCCTCAAGCAAGAGCAAGCATCATGTAGTTATCTCAATGTAGTTGCAAGTGTGCATGCATATTTAAGTCAAACCCTATTGATATCCTCATGTCTTTTGACACAAAGATAATGGGCTAGATATAAAGTAGATAATGTACCCAATGTGGTAGCTATGTGATGTGACATGCTTTATATTATTATATTATCCCTTTTTTACCTTGAATACCTTTCACAATGCTTGAATTGACTTTATCTTGCTAATATGTGGCTCTAGGAACTTTGAGTTCTTTAAAATAGAGGAAGCTAAACTCTTGAACATGGTTTGATTGCATCATACCTCTCGTGGTGTTTTCTCTAACTTATGTTCAACTACTTTAGAGAGATTGTAGAGATCCTTGAGTGCTTTGGTGGTTATATTTGAATTGGGAGGTCATAAGAATGCCGGGTGAATTACAAAGTGCAATTGAATTGATTATATAGCCTTCCATGGCTTAAAAATTCACATTAAGTCCAACCTAGGAAGATGAAACAACACACATAAGATATTCAAATTAGAAAAATAATAGTTAGATGGAATATTCTAGGACTGTAGAAGTCGTTCAGGACCATACTCCATCATGGCCTTGAGTTGTAAGATTTATCATTTTGCAAAAGTAATTAGTGATGATAAATATAAATTTTGGGAATGATTCCCATGGTTGAATTACACTTTAGCTAATTTACAATCTTTGGATGAATGACAGAGTAGTTTGCGAACATGAGTAAGTCGGGAGAGAGAGAGAGAGAGAGAGAGAGAGTTTTGTAAACACTTGTTTCTTGGCTACACCCCTCACACCCTCATTCAAAAATCCCTAAACCTATCTCAATATCTCTAACCATCACTCTACCCCCTGTAAAATCATATTTTACCCCATCATAAAACCTATTTACCTATCATAAACCTCCATAACCACCCTTTACCTATCTAAACCCATTTTTATCCTTACCACCCAACCTCTTAACCTCCAAAAAAATCCCCAACCATTTACAAATGAATCCAAACCTAAAAAACCCCTTTTGGAAGTAGTTTAAACCACTTCCAAGTGGGTTTCCCCACTTTTCCTAGATCACCAACGATTCTACGAGAATCATCGGTGATAATAAATACATCACAAAACCTCTTCCAAAGCATCCAGACTCATCCTTAGCAAAGCTCTATTGCGTTCAAGACCAAGATGACACCACTACGAGCATCCTGAGACTTTTATCACATCAATTCAACATTTGGATCATCCAAAAATCTTTGTAAGGATTCCTTAGCTCGTACACTTGTTTACACAGTCAAAGGTAAGTATCTTCTGTCATTTGCATTATCAAGTCCTTTAAACATCATCTATTAGTCAAACTCTTCCTTTTTCTTAATCATTATACATCTAATCTATGTTCTATTTAAGAATTCATATTTTAATAGTAATTGTCGGTGATTAACATGCAATTGTGCACTATTCTACTTGAATCTCGAATGATTACTATCATTTTATTAGTTTAACTACATCTACATAATTTTAGTCATTTTATCACTTTGTTTCTATCTAATCAGTTTGTTTTCAAGTTATGTCTCCCTTTAAATGACAGTGTCAGGTGGATCACATCCCATAACCAACATTTATGATCTCCGATCATCCATCAACCCTTTGTCTAGGAACATTTTGGTATCACACATGAAATTATCCTTTACACCATCACCTTCATACCTAAAATCGAAGACATATAAGACCAACTTAAAATTATACAAGAAGAATGGGGCATTTCTTAATAGTTACGGTTCAACTACTTTTAGGGGTTTGAGCTCACCATAGCCCTCACTTGGGCCACCTATCACATATAACAGTATCTCTTTATCCCCATGGAATTCTAATCATTATTTGTATTGTCAATTATCATTTTATCATAATTATCACTTAATTGAAAAATAATTTAACACCCTTTGAGGAATCCCATTGGTTCCTGGGATCGGTATTTTCCAAGAAACTCATCAAATCTCTATCTAATATCTATCTTTTTAGTTATCTGTGTGTGTAGGTTCTCTCATCCACTAGAAGGAGGATTCTCTCGCATTGTTGATATTCATTCATCCCAACATTGCACTTTTGGCACATGTATCATTAAACCCTTTTATCTTCCGATTTTTTGGTGTTTCTCACTATAATAGAAAACCAAAAATCACCATGAAGATTTTGGCACGCCCTGATGGAAAAAAAGTACCTTTTTAATTAAATTTCATACCATTTTGTTTCTTTTCAAATCATCTAACCCTACAACTTGGATTGTTTCTCTCTCGCTTACTCAAAAATGTGTAATAAAATAATAAGGAAAATAAAAAAGAAAAGAAAATTCAGGTACATTTATTTTCCTTCATTTTCTTTCATCATTGCATTCTATTTGATCTACTTTCATTGAAATAAAAATTTCCTTTCATATCTTAAAACAAACCTTCATATATGCTTGTTGATAGATATTAATTATGGTTTAAACGATTGCATTCATAATCTTCCCTCACACACAACTAAATTGATGAGTCATGTTAATGCCTATATAAACCCCCATTTTTAGTGTCACCATTTTGTACTAAGGATGATATTATTATTTTGTAATTAATACTTTATTATATTTGAAAGGAATATTTGTGCATAACCTTGTTATTTTCATCTAATTTATACTTCTTCAAATGAGTTTAAAATGATATTTATGTGCATTAACAATGTGTTTGAAGAACATATATAAATTTAGTGCAAGACTCATACATGGACCAGCATAGGACTCACCCATGCACTAGCATAGGACTCACTTTGGAGCATAGGACTCACCCACACATTGGTGCAGGACTCGTTTGGAGTTCGGGACTCGTGTTATGAGGAATAGGACTCATGTGAAGAGAGCAAAGGGTTAAGATGGAAAGAAAGTGATTTAATTTATATAGCACATGAGTTGACATGGTGAAGGGGCATGAAACATGGATTATCATCTAAAACATCATGTGATTTATGTGGATCATGCAAGCCTAAATTAACACCTAGTTGATTGGAGACATGGAATAGATGAACAAAAAAACTTATAGTCACCATGATTGTAGGGATTCAATGCATGATCTTTGAAATCTTTTGGAACTATTAAATCATCTCAACTGAGAGTTAATTAAGGACTCCATTTATAGTTAACAAGATGAATCTAATCTAAGTGCGACATGCACTTGTTCTTCCACAATTGTAACTCTTTAAAAATCAGTTGTTGTCATAGAGATATTTTAGTTAAGTAGTAGTTAATTATTGAAAATAATTTGTCCTCTTCTAGAGTGACATAAGGAATTCTCTTGATATAAAAGGGAATTTGTAGTAGAATTTTGGAGTTAGTTCGTTGATTGTTGCTAAATAAATTATTCTATTCAATAAGTGTGATTTGAAATTCTAAACCATATCAAAGGGAAGGAGAAAGGGCCACTCTTCCCAACATGAAGGGAGATTTTATTATTTATTTAATATCTCTTATTTATCATTTGTTTAATTACAAGAATTTCATCGCTTTCAACATTTCAATTCTGAATTTAGTAATCTCTTGTTTTATCAATATAATTCATTCCTTAATTTCATTTAGAATAGTATTTGATTGAATTTAATGGTGAATACATGTTGAGCATAGTTTAAACTAGTCTCTTTGTTTCAAATAGTTTTGGACACCACCTTTTTCGACAAACATGAAAACTAAAGTATGAGTATCAACGACACTCGTCACTTTTTGGCACCATTGTCAGGTCTTCTTAAGGTGTAAGAAAATATTAAGGTACTAACTCGATTACTTCTTGATCACTTGATAATTTTCTATTTAGAAATTTCATTAACATAACTCTTTCTCTCTAAATAAAATACCTTGTAGTGATAGCAAGACTCTTTTTGTGCTTTGGAGTTTGTGGGACTGAAGCAATAAGTAAGCACCTGTAGTTAGGAAATTTTTCTCAGTATGGTATGATTTTATATTTATACCTAGAGACCATAGAGGTAGATTTATTAGAATCAATTTACAAAACCCCTTAAAATCAACCTATGGAATAACTCTTTCAGCAAGAAAGGATGGCTAATAGAGTGGAAAACCCCAATGGTGCAAATAATGACAACCCTCCACTTGGAAGGACATTCACCTATCCCATACAACTGGACCTTAATGACCAAGACCCCATGAATAACATATCCCCTTCAATTATACCAACCTTTAGGGGACTAGTCTCATAATATCCTGACCAATTCCTATTTGAGTTCAAATTCTTATAACAAACCTATCACTATACCTCAAAACCTAGAAACTTAAGTTATTTTATTCAACTTTGAAGGATACACCCATGAGGTGGTTAATGGGATTAAACCCCAACTCTATCCATAGTTGGGAGGAGATGGAAACAATATTCTTGGATAAATACCAAGATTATTATAGGGTGAGGGACATAAAGGAAGAACTCTTTAGGATATAACAAAATGAGGATGAGAGTGTTGAGGACTATCTTGATTGATTCCTCTTCCTTTACAGGAGATGTGGCACTAGTCTTGATATTACTCTTCTTAAAACTATATTTCTTAAGGGATTGGATGAGGACACACAAGAGACCTTTAATCTAATGGGAAAAGGAGATATGAACAAATTGGAATTCACTGATATCATTGACCTCTGTAGGAACTACTCTCAAACTTGCCCAAAATTTTGAAAATAGAAAGACAAAATTTCCAATGGTGATATATCCAAACTAAGAGATGAAATTAAAAATATAAGAATAGATCTCTTAGTTCAACTTGACACAACTGTGGATAGGGATAAATCTAGGAACATAGAGCCATTTTTCATATACTATCCAATATGTAGGAACAAACATGGGCTTAAGGACTACCCCTTAGATAAAACAAACATCTTCCTTGTCGTCTGCATTATCCAAAGCATATCACCGATCAATGTGGATTGTTTCCCTTGATTAAAAAATAACTTAAAATAGAACACACAAAATGAAGTTGAGTTGAATTATGTGGCTCAGAGGCAAGGAGGGAATTTTCAATCAAATCAGAACTAGTCCTATGCACTAAAAACACAATGGGTTCCAAACCAATGGAACACACCATGGTCATACCCCTAGCCTTGGGATCAACAAGTCCCATAGGAATGGAGTCCTTAGTGGAATGCACCACCGAACTATTATCAACAATCCTAGACTCCAAACTCAAACATTCCATTGTTCCAACAATTTAATCCTCAATTCCAACAACATTGAAATGCACCCCAGGATCGAGTCAATAGTATTATAATCCAATAAGACCCCAAGGACACCAAGCCTTGTTGAATGGGCCTATGATTTTTACCCCATATAAACAACCTGATTGGCTATAAATTATAGCTCAAACTATGGCGCATCTAAAGAATGTGAGACATGGTAACCTAGAATACACCGTCGAATCGACAAAGAACCCCATAGCAAAATTTTTGGATTGAGAAATATATTTCTATGTTTAGGAAGGTTACTTCAAAACCATCATCTCCAATCATAGAAGAATTCCCTAAAGACAAAGAAAAATTAGAAGAAACATAGCCTAATCCTATTATTGAAGAAACATCTAAACCAAACTCAGATATTCTCTTTCCATCTAGAATTTTGGAAAAACACAACATTGTAACCCATGAGAAACTAGATTCAGAGCTAATTCAAGGATTAAAAAATTAAGTATTGGAATTCCTTTGTTACTGAGACTCTTCGATAAATCTCGGAGTTGAATAAAACTATTAAATAGCTCGTGTTAAAATTATAGGTAGAAAGAAAAATCATCCTAAAACAATACATGTTGATGGAAAGTTAGCTAGCATATTGGAAGGGAATATGACCCCTTAAAAATATGGATACCTTGGGAGTCCAATTGGTATGGTTTGTATAGGATATTTGAAGATCCCAAATGTTCTAATTGACTTAGGGGATACAATTAATGTGATGACCACTAACACATTGTCCACATTGTCTCTTTCTAAACCAAAATCAACTTTAATAGTGTTACAAATGGTTGACTAGTCTAAATTCAAGCCCAAAGAGATCATAAAGGATGTGACCATAACAATTGAATCATGGGATTATTCAAGTATATTTTATGGTCATTAAAATGAAGAATAAGAAAATTAGATATCCTTTGATCCTAGGACGCCCTTGGTTAGACACTACTACATATATTATTGATTGCAGGACAGGAAACATGGTAATTACAAATGGGCATGATTCAAAGAAGTTATCCATTTATCCATCTGCAAAACCCTTTGCCACTGAGGATAAACAATGGTGGAAGGATGATACAAATGAAGCAGAAGATGTGGTTTCATCTTTGGCTATGGTCATAATTAAAGTACATTCAAACCAGGTCTAGAATTATGATCGTGAGTCTTGTGTTGGGTATGCCATGATTCCCATGCTACAACCCATTAAAATAAATGACGATGTGGTGGATAAGAATAATCAACCTATAATTTGTCCTTTATCATGAAACATAGATTTTATTGAGCGTTTATTTCACAACATCACTAAAATCCATGGATTTCTTCCCCATATGTGCCCCTTGAATTCATTGTTAAGATGATACCTTGTGGTAAATTCTCTCCACCCAGACACCAAGCAATTACCCAATTTCCTACGAAAAACACTTGGTAGTCAATATTTGTTGACTAGTCAAGAGGAGAATACCCTATTCAAACTTTTATGCTCTCATCCTCAAGCCTTTTCTTAGGAATATAGTGACATGAAGGGTATTCACCCCATTATTTTTACACACCACATTTACACAGTTGATTCCAGACTAGTAAAGAAACCACAAAGAAGGATAAACCCTGCCTTAAGAGATATTGTAAAAATAGAGATTGAGAAACTCCTTAGGGTAGGATTCATCTACCCAATTTCAGATAGCCAGTGGGTTTCTCCATTAGTTATAGTGCCTAAAAAGAATGGTAAATGGAGGGTTTGTGTGGATTATAAGGAGTTGAATAAGGCAACACATCGAGACTATTTTCCCTTACCTTTTATTGACCAAGTCTTGGATAATTTATCTAGAAAAAGGTATTTCTCATTCCTTGATGGGTTCAGTGGGTACAATCAAATCACAATAGCACCAGAGGATCAAGATAAAAATACCTTTACCTACCCATGGGGGACATTTTCCTATAGGGTCTTACCTTTTGGCTTATGTAATGCTCCTGCTACTTTCCAAAGAGCCATGTTAGCAATCTTTGTTGATGTCACCGATGATTGTGTCAAGATTTACATGGATGACTTCATAGTTTATGGGGAAACATTCCAAGAGGTAATTGATAATTTAGACAAATTCCTCTCTAGGTGTGAGAAACATCAGTTATCCTTAAACCATGAGAAATTTTTATTCATGATGGAGCAAGGTATAGTATTGGGCCATCATGTTTTAGCTAAGGGAATCAAGGTAGATCCTGATAAGGTTAGCATCATTGTAAAACTTCCATCCCCCAAAAATAAAACAAAAGTAAGAAGCTTTCTTGGACATGTTGGTTATTATAGAAGATTCATTTCATATTTCAGTAAGCTAGCTTCTCCACTATTTTCCCTTCTAACAAAAGACTATGAATTTGAATGGACAGAATCATGTCAAAAATATTTTGACATCATCAAGGATAAATTGACAAATACCTTGGTATTAATAGGCCCAAATTAGAAGCTTCCCTTCCACATACAAACAAATGCTTCCAATGAAGCAGTGGGGTTGTACTTGGAAAACAAGAGGAAGGAGAAGCAATGTATGTCATTTACTATATTAGCAATTGAAAACTAGAAATGGTGATCATTACTTCTAAAAAAAAAAAAGAAAAAAAAGAAAATATTTGAAAAAAATAAATTGTAGGTGGCTGAAAACAAGCAATAGCGATCACCTCTTGAATCATGCAATCAATAAATGTGTGCAACAACATGTGGAGAAATAAAAAGGAGAATCTAAGTATTTCTTATCAGATTTGACAAGTGATAATTAACAAGGTATGTGCAATTACTTCCCTTTTAAATGTTAATTATGAGGTGATAATTATTATTCTTGTGTGAAATGATGACTCCCCCATTTCCAATATTTTCACATGCACCCCATATTCTAATAAATCTATCACTCATCCCCAATTAATATCTCTCATGTACCAATTTATTCTCCATGTTGTCGTTGTCTCATCACAATTGGTTAAACTTTACCCAATTCATGTTGTTTCCATATAAAATTATTTTCCCCATGTTTTCTCCATTTTACATTACCATCACTCCATTCCTAAGCTACCACAAGTCCCATTATTACGCTAAAATAATTTTCATTCCTACGTTGTGACTCCTCCATTATTGTGTTCTATCTTTTTCGGTCTACACCATTACTTGATCTATTCCAAATACCAACCGTGGGAATTAGGCTCCGTCATGAATTGACAAGTTTGGTTAAATTTCTCTCTGATAGGAAATCAATAGCAATATTTGAGAAAGTAGGGTGGTTATACTTCATAATTGCATATGATTAATTTAACCCAAGGATGACAGAATAATTCATAGTGAACATTGAGGAGGGACATTCAAAGGTGAAAGGTAAGAAAATATTGTTCATCCCTTCTATAATTAGTCACATTTCTGGCATTCTAGAGGAAGGGAAACTAGTTAATTTTAGGACCCTCTACTCTGAAATTATTAAACGATTTTATTTTGGAAAGAAAGAGAAATTATAATTGGTTATTGATAATAAGGGAAAGGTTAAGGGCATAAAAAGGTACTTTTTCTGAGCCATGGGAAGATGTAGTGAAATGGGTGATCAAATATTTTACATGTGATGGTCAATATGAGGTTATTTTAGGCCATGTTTTGAGAATCCTTATTCACCTATGCCACGGTCAGGAAAAATCCCACAACAAGGTTAATTTTCCCCAATTTTTATTTGACCATTTTTCCTCTCTGTGAGAAATTCGAAGGGGTACCTCAAATTCCAAGGCCTTGTTCACCACATCTACAAGCACCATTTTATTAAAAAGCATCATGGGCTTAAAATTTGGGTAAAATTCCTAAATAACTATGCCATTGAACCTGATTTGGTTATAGAAATAGGGACCTCTACCTCATAGAGGCCAAGGAAACATCTTAGGTCATCAGGGCCTACCCATACCCTTGATGAACATCAAATAGAAAATTTTCCTTTACAGGAGGAACAATAAGCAATAGGCATCATGCAATCCCTAAACTTGAAACCTCTTGCTTCTCCACCTCACTTTGTTTCCCCTCCAAGCCTTGTTTCTAAGATTGAGATTGATAAAAACGTCAATCATAGTTGAGGACTCGCCCATTCATAATAAAGAAAAATCACCCATGCTTAAAGGTGGTCCCATATCACCTATTAATTCGATACAATAATTCCCCTACTATTTTTTATTTCAAATGTTCAGTATGAGCTCCAATAATCTTAAGAAATAATTTCCTAGTTACAACTTCTTTTACAAACAAAGAGGAAAATTTCTCTCAGATGGAGTCAAAGAAAGAATAAAAATTCAACATCTCCAACAATCAATAGAGAAGAAAGAATAAGTAATCCAGTAAGTACATCATAATACAAAGTAGAGAGAACAAAGGATCGAGTGCCTTCAATCTAAAACTAAAGATTGACCATAGAACTTGTGCTATTACAAGGAGATAGGAAGGAAAGAGAGTCTATAGAAGCTATTGATCAAATAACTGAAACATAGTTTATATTTCCCAGGATCATTGTGTTTAAAGGTATGGTAAAATGGATGAAATAGTGTTATGATCTCAGAGGAGTGGTAGAAGAAAACACAATATTAAAATAAGAAAAGAAGATACTTCAAGATAACATGTTTCTTATATGCAGGTTATATAACCAAGCCCTTTCTTGTAGGGCACCTTCCAATTTTTATGCATTATTCTTGAAAGAGTAGTTCTTGGTAATGACAATACTCCAGATCCTATTATCTTGAATCCATAGAATTTGAAAATAATAAAAATTGTTTGGAGCCTATGCAGTAGCTAACACTATTGGCAAGAATCTATTATGTGAGTTTTATGTACATAAGTTTCTTCTCCCTGAGAAAGTATAAATTCCAATCAATTTGTATGTTGGAGAAGTGCAATTAAGGTATTTTGTTTCCACTTTGAGACATCAATTTGTATGGCATGAGAAAAAGAGGAATGTTTAAGAGAATAATCTAATGCAATCTTCTTAATGAGGCATGATCTCCCAACTCCAATCAGATTCTTTAGGAGATATTAGGCCCAAGTTTATTGTCTACAACTTGTGGACAAGTACAAGGAAAATATTTCAACTTGTATATCAGACTTCCGGGAGTATGTACTCCCAAAATTTAACATGAATTTTCATGTTTTTTAGCTTCGGTATGGACTACTTTCAAAGGTTTGGAAGAAGAAGGATTTTATTTCCCCAACCAACCTTTGTTGGTCATTAAATTTTTCCAAAGACTTCGCAAAATTATCCGAAAATGAAATAGAAATAGATCGGCATGAAATACTGAGACCTCCATTAGTATTATAACATGTGACATAA
Source organism: Taxus wallichiana var. yunnanensis (assembly GCA_018340775.1). Classification (NCBI taxonomy): domain Eukaryota; kingdom Viridiplantae; phylum Streptophyta; class Pinopsida; order Cupressales; family Taxaceae; genus Taxus; species Taxus wallichiana. Next base: position 286,423,881 of record CM031234.1, on the reverse strand, counting down.
TGGAACACCACATAGGATCAGCCTGAAGGAAGCTACAAAACATGGAGGGAGACGTTGATAAAATTCTTTGGGTTTTGTAATACAAAACAAGATGAGACATGGCTCACTTTTACAAATAAGTATAATTGTACCCGCATTGTTGAAGCCTTGAATAGAATTCCTGTAACAGGAGGACTTATTAACCCTTAAGTGTGGGGGAGTGATGATCCTGCTAATTCCTATGTAAACCCTTGTTTTGTAGTGTCATAATTTTGTACTCTGTTAATGCCTATGTAAACCCTCATTTTGTAGTGTTATAGTTTTGTACTAAGGTTGATATTTTCATTTTGTAATTAATACTTTAGTATATTTGAAAGGAGGTTTTGTGCATAACCTTTTACTTTCATTTTTGTATGCTTCTTCAAATGAGTTTAAATGGATATTTATGTGTGTTAACAATATGTTTGAAGAACATATCTTAAGCTAGTGTAGGAATCATACATGGACCAGCACAACACTTTCTCATGCATTAGTGCAATACTTACTTTGGAGTGCAAGGCTCTCCCATGTATTTGTGCAAAACTCACTTAGAGTGCAGGACTCATGTTATGAGGGCACATGACTCATGTGAAGAGAGAAAATTTTCCAAACAGAAAGAAGGTGAGTTGATTTAGTTAGCATGTGAGTTGACATGGTGAAGGGGCTGAAATGTGTACTATCATCTAAGACATCACATGACTTATGTAGATCATGCAAGCCCGACTCAACACTCGGAGTTATTGGAGACGTGGAATAGATGAACATAATAACTTATAGTTAACATGATTTTAGGGATTCAATGCATGATCTTTGACATCTTCTAACATTGTTAAATCATATCAATCGAGAGTTAATTATAATTCATCCTCTTCTAAAGTGACAAGGACTACTATTAATATAAAATGGCATTTGTAGTATAATTGTGGAGTTAGTTCATTGGTTATTGTTGAAGAAAATATTTTATTCAATAAAGTGCATGATCTAAGGATAAATTGACTTGTGTGATTTTTAATTCTTAACCGGATTAGAGGGAAGGAGTGAGGGCAACTCCTCACCAACGTGAAGAGAGCATATCTTGTTTATTTAATATTTTTTATTCAACATTTGTTTAATTATCAGAATTTCATCACTTTTAGCATTTCAATTGTGAATTTAGTAATCTCTTATTTTATCGATAGAAATCATTCCTTAATTTCATTTAGAATAGTATTTGATTGAATTCAATGGTGAATAAATTTTGAGCACAATTTTAACTATTATTTTTGTTACAAATATATGTGGACACCACCTTGGACTGAAAAACATGAATAATTAAAGTATGATTATCAACGACACTCATAAACCACATCTTAAATCAAACTTACATCTAAACAATTCCTCCCGAGTCTACCTACTTAGATTCCTTCATGACTAGGAAGTCAACTCGGTGTTATGTCCGAGTATAAATAATCTTGTGGGTGGTATATTGGCTAAGCACTTAACACCCTTATCACCGCGGGACCATGAAGTGAGGGGGTAGGCCCAAATACCATGCCTCATACCAACACCAATACGTATATGGGCCTCACATACCTTCAATTATATCAAGGAATTCAGCTTTAAACTTACCTGAAACCATCCTTAGCTAGCCTCTTTTATAGTACCTTCATTAACCATCTTTTCTTTTTCACATTCTTTTAACTAATCAAGATAATCTAAGAAATAAATTGTGTGTGTTACTTTCATTTGTTTTAAATAACCACATTTCCATCTATCTTCATTGATTGTTTGATTAGTCCATGGTTTTGACTAGACTATAAGTTCACTTTCAAAACCCCTCAAATATGTTATATCCACTTAAACAATCCTTGGAATCATCCCAGTCCCATATTCAATATCCCAAACACATAATATCCATTACAAAAATCCTTAGAAATAAATTTGGAACCTTTGCATTTTTCTATAACTCAATCTGCAACATCGAATATCCTTCTCTTGACCCTCCATAATTATTCTAAAATGGTGACCCAATATTTACATAACTCTTAGAATCCCATCCGATTGCCCTCTGTAGCTACCTTTCGCTAAGTGAATATGTATCAATTACAAACCCTCCTATCCAGGACTATTGTCCAACATCCGAAGTCACCACTTGTGACTACTCTATACTTTTTTACCTCACTATCAACCCATCATCTAAAAAATATCTCCATATCCCCCATTAGTGATACAGAGTGCTAGCACCCATTTCATCGGTCCTTATTTCTATTTTTGACCTTAATGTCATATTTTCACATAACACAAACAACCAACAAGGACCTACATCTTTATCTCTCTCACTTAATTTGTAGGGTGCATAGACTCATACTACTTGTAGTCCTTAGTTTCACATCAAAGGTTATGTGCATTGGCACCTCATTCATAAAATTTTGAATGATCACCTAAGTGCGCGCAATTACTAGGTCCCTCCTTTGTGTTGCTTGATAATAAGTTAGCATATTTATTTACCATCATATTTAATCATGAACCCATTCAAATATACAACCATTACATTCTATTCACTTTGGAAACACATGTAATAAGGAAACATAATAATTCAAACAATAACCAGGATCAGTTGCACCATTAAATCACCATATTCAGACATATCCACAATTAGAATCCATCCATAGTTATCCATTATAACCAAAATGTATTACATAGTGGAATCGAATACATAATGATCAATTTACTAGTGCATTGGACCATGCACACAAGTATAAAACCATAGATCTCGTATCATAACAATGGTATAACTCGATAAGTATAAGATAACTACCTACAACAATGGCATACAACAATTATATATATGGGCGGGGACTTGCACTTCACCACCCATGCACTCTCTTGATAATAAGTGTGCTCTCAAAATAGCATGCATGCTTTCTTTCCTAAAAATAGCCATGCATGTAAAAATTTCATGTTTTTACAACCTCTGTTAATAATAGATTAATACTAATTATAATTATGTCTTTAATCCTATAAATAGCCTCCACCAAGCATTTTCGCATGTGCTTTTTTCTATTTTTTTGTTCTGCACTCCAAGTCTATTTTTATCCCATTTTAGAAAATCAACTAAGTCCTACTCTATTTCCCATGTGTGCATAGTCCCATGCGCGCCCTGCCAAAGAACCATATGCACCCTCCCGCATACTACCCCTACTCCTCTGTTTGTGTGTGTTCCTATGTGTAATCCTCCTATGCTTCTTCTATACTTGGTCATTTACTCTACTCAACATTACCCCATACTAAATACATTGCTCATCCTTGGCAATGGGGTGCTCAACTTATCTCTCCAATGAATCACATAATATCTCATGATGAATAAAGGAATGAAGAATGTGTAGTTATAAATAATAGTGGCATATATACCAAAATAATGTAAGAATATCCCGTTGCAAATTACCTCTACTCTTTATTTGGTTGCAATAAATCAAAGAAATCCTTATTGAGTATGTTCTCCATCTCTCCCCATTCTACCATCCTTTTGTTCGTTATATTTAGAACCAACCTAGCTACCTCCATCATCTTCTCGGGTGTCATATCCTCACCCTTCTACTTCATATCCCTTATAAATCCAGCTAGGCTTGAGATTAATCCTTCCATGCCATCCATTCTCTTTGTGACTAAACTTTGAAATCACGTGCACAACATCTTGTATTGATCATCAATGTAACTTACTTGAGGTGTGTGCATGACCTCATCCTTTTTCCTCCTTCCACCTATGTTTCTTCATGTAGGTATGTTCTACTCCTCATGGGTACATGCACTTGTCCCATTTCCACACAAAACTTCATCCCCTATCGTGTTCTATCTCCCTTTCCTTCCTCTTCACCCTCAAAGGTTGCTCTGCATGTAGTACATGTACCTCTACATTATGCATAGCACTCACCCCTTGTAATTTTCTTCCTATACATCATGGGTTAGAGCTTCTTGTTCTTATACTTCCTTCTCTCAGTTGATCTCATCTACTACTTCTTCCTCATCAGTGTCACTTTTGTGCACCAGCCTTTGTCTCCTCTTCTTAAATTTATTTTCTAAGCTTGGCTTAGGTGGAGTGACTTCTGGTGACTTCTTAATAGGTTTCAAATTTTGTGTGTCACTATCTCATTCCTCATGCATTCTCTTTAACCTTCTTCTAAATATTTGATCAAGCATGAAGATATCTTCTTTTTCTTCCTCCTCCTCCTCCTCCTCATCCTTAGTCATTTTTATTCTTCTTCTTATTTAGGAGGAGTGGCCTCACATGCTTTCCTTGTTCAAACTATTTTTCTACCTTTCGGTGGGTATGGTATTCTTAAATTATCCTTACTATACTTTCCACCAACCAAATTGGGATTTAATTTTATATATATATACCTTCGCCACTTCTTCATTCCCGATTACCAAGGTCATGAAATTGATGTTGATATCATCATATATCATGGTTTCTGCATATGATGCCTTCCCGGGATGTACATATTTTCTTACGCAGTGTATGATAATAAACATTTAGTTTATTTTCATCAAACTTGATCTTGTGTGCATTAGAAAACTCGTGCATAGATTCCTAGAAGTATCTTTCAGTGAATGCATATGGAAGCTTGCACCAAGGGCTTTTTGCACCTTTCTTCAAATAAAATCTACCAAGGTAGAAATGTTAGTACACCCCAAACTCTACCTTTCCTTCTAAAACTATAGGCAACTCCTAGGTATGTGCCATTCATGCTTAAATGTCTCATGCATTCTCCTATACCACCTATCCACTCATAGCTTATAGGCATTATTTATTCATCACAGGTGTACTCAAAATCTCTTTGCGATAGATTTTTTTTTAAGCAGTACTTCCATATGTTATCATTCAAAGCCATTTGGAACTCTAATATTTGAGAAGATAATGGAAAGGAGGATTGATCCCCAAGTGATCTAGTGTCCAATGCACACTTCCTCTACTATCCCTTCTATAATGAAGGTGGATAAGTTTTATGCGGTCCCTTCAACCACCTTTTGTGCAATGTGGATCCATCTTCCATTAACCTATGTCCAGCTCTCATGTGCTCTTAATTTTGTAACCATGTGCCTGGAAACCATCACCACCAAGTCAGTAAGATTGACTATATCCATTACACGACCACCCCTTTGATATTTCAGCTTAACAAAAGTGTCCTATAATCCCACTTCATCATCCAAATCTATCTCTATTTCTGCGCACGAATTGTGCAATCCATTGACTCTACGAATCATCTGTGTGGTAATGCACATCCTCCTACCTATAAAATAGAATAATTCCTTGTGGAATCATGACATTAACCACTGGTAGAGGCATTTGGGATTTCCAAAATATGACAACTCATATAATTGAAGGATTCTTTCACATTCTAATACATGATATCCCTTATCATTATAGATCAGCTTTCTATCATTTGTTCTCTAGTTTATCTTCGAATCAACTCGTTCTTAATTTTTTTCTCATTTAATTCCAAGTGATGATTGTAGTCACTAACTTTTTATTTTCTGATATGGGACTCCCATATATGTCCCATGATAACATCCTCCGATATTGCATTTCAAAGAATCTCTCTTTTGGTGCTTCTTCAACCCCGACCTATATTTTTCTTTTCTTTTCCCCTTGGTTGTTATCGCGGGTTCCCTTCTATGTGTCATTATGTCTTATGTACATCATTTCCTTCACAACTCAGACTATCACATTCACCAAGTGCTCAGTAACCCTCTATTCAACCATTACTTCAATTACTTCACTTTGTTCTCCCTCCTTGCTCCAAAACACTTGTTGTTGTCTATCAATTTCGTGCCCTAGTTCGAATTCAAGTTTCTATTTTCCCTACAAACCTTAACTCACAACCATATTCTTTAAAAGAAAACCTCCATGCCTCTTCTCTAGCCTTAAACTTCCACCTAAAAGAGCTCTACATCTAGGCTATATAGTTTCTCAAACTTGGTTTCTTCAATCTTTTCACAATTGCACACATATTCACTCGGCTCGCACTCTTCAATTCTCAAATTTTTTACAAGGAAAGGTAAAGGATGAACCCCATTCGGTGCCCTTTTTATAGATTTTCAATTTTTTATCACATTAATTGATCCTCACCTACCACCATTCCACATATTTAACTATACTTTTTAGTTTTTCCACACTTTTTCTCTCCTTTCTTCCACGCTACTGAGTCGTAACCTTTTGGTGTGCTTACTATTTCCAAGCTACAAAAATCCTTGGGCATCCTTCCTTGTGTTGTAACTAATCTTCCCTCTGCACTTTATACCAAGTATTCCATATTGCTTCTTCCTACCTTGTGTTACACTCTGCAACCTCTTCCTCGCGTGGTCTTCAATATGAGAAATTATTCCATCATTCTTAGCACCTAGGAACATTTTTCATGTGCTTTCATGAACCTTTCCAACAACATCCCACCTTTCAATTGTCACACGTACATCTACTTCAACTGTCTCAAGCACTTGAACCTAGTTCACCCCACACTAAAATTAAGCACGGTCTTGTGCGTATGAACTTAATTGATATTGATTAGCTTCTTATAAACGTGATTATTACAATAAAATAGGAAAATAAAAGTAGACAAAACATGAAAAGAAAACCTAATATAAATGGAAATACTACTTTATTACAAACACCTAGAAGCTTATTTATAGTAGGGATTCAACCTACTCCCATTGAAGTAATCGGGAAACATGGTGTCATCCAGCGCCTGCAATTGACATGCACAGATTAAAGTATTGTGGTTACTCCAAAAGGTCCCAAAAAAATCACCTTCAACTTCCCTGGGTGGCGCGCAAACTTGGAGTCATAGAGAAGTACCATCTTCCCAAATTCAAAATACTTGCACTTGATATTCCTATCATGTCAAGATTTTTGTCGTGCCTTCTTAGTCTTATAGATCCAATGTGCAATGGTGATTATCTCATCAAGTTTCATTACTTTCTAAATGCACTCTTATACAACCTGTTCATCAAACAACCCTCCCGCACCCACAATATGTAGGGATGGTAGAAAAAATCCATTGATAGGAAAATCTTTGTGCGAAAAACCAAGCTGGAAGGGTATGTCCTTGTTCATCCTTTTATATGTGGTCATGTCAGCCCAAAGTATAGCTGATACTTTATCGTCTCAATCCTTTCTTCCAACATCACAGATCTTTATAATATTTTTTCCCAAAATCTTGTTGAAATCTTCTCATATGTTACATTATCTTGAGGGTGATAAGGGGTATTTTTATGGTGTGCCACCATAAACTTTTTTATCTAGAATTATAATAATCTCATTCAATAAATGAGTTCCTCTATCACTAGTCAATCTTATTGTCAACAGTCGTATTTGCTAATGATGTTTTCCCAAAGGAATATTACAATTTTGGTTATAGCACAATCATTTGTATGCATAGCCTCTACCCACTCGGTCGATAATCGGTACATGTAATTATGTATCGTGCTTCACTCCGGCGCGTGGGTGGGAAATAGGGCCTACAAATTCAATATCCCATTTTTCAAAAGGTTTTACACTCACAATAGGTTGCAACGGTATCTCATATCTTTTTCCGTGCTTCCCAATGATTTGACAATGATCACACACTTTCACAAAAGAATTACTATCCTTGTATAAAGTATCCCACCATAAGCCACTGGAAGGATCTTGCACGAAGTCACATATGATGCATAGTGTCCTCCTACAATCCCTCCATGGGCCTCCTCCATAATGGCTACACACTCATGTTCTAGAGCACACATGCACAAGATTTCATCATGGCCCATCTTGTATAAGTCTCCTCTAATGATCGATTGGGTGCCACTCAAATAACATGTTACTTTTTTGTCAATGTCTTCATCTGTTCTAGCAAAATTCTAGTGCTCAAAAATACCGTTGTCTTCCAAATATTTGGGTGTGCGGTTTAACTGAACAACTATGCATTAGGCATATTATCCTCCATATTCTATGTGTCCTCACCGATCTAATTCTTGATAGATGACCTGTGCCTTGAATTTATTTTGCCTAGATTTACAACTATGAATTCAAAATCTTGAAAGAGACACCTCTTTTAGTATTTTGACTTCATAGTTATTGTAATTCCATGCGAGAATGTGTACCATTCAATATTTTTTCTACAAGCACTCTCAATCCCAGTATTATTGGCATGCGCTTTAAGGATCAATTTCAGATCACCACCTTAATCACTCTAGCATCACTGAAATTATCAATTCAAAGGTGCCTCACCATATGCTACACAAAATATTTATGCATCCACCTCACCCTTGGTGGATGGATTGGAAATGGTATGTTGATATGTCATTTTGTAATTATTCAAACAAAAAGGATATCGGTGGCTCTCCCCACATTTTCACATGATTGAAAATATCAACACTGTGTGGGGGTGCATTCCACTTCATCATGCTAGAGAAGGAGATTTGACACTTTTTTGATGGTTTGTGTGGAGCCAATAATTACACATTTTATTTGGTGGATTTTGCACAAGGGTCTTCTCGGTTAGTTCTAGCCTTGTTCAAATTGGGGATCTGCTCCCAAGTGTCTATTTTAAGGCCACTTGAAAACTTTGTTACACCTTTTCTAGTTTTACCTTAAAGCTCACTTGCATGCATGGAATTGGATTCATTCCTTTTTCTTTCCTCTCAAACTCAATGTTTTACTTGGCAGCACATTCTTTTAGGAGATAACCCCAAAATTCCACACATATTCACCCATATTTGGCATGTTTTAAGGGGGAAATATTGTTTTGGATATGGAAAGAAAGAAATCCTTTTTCTTTGCTAATTTTGAAGTTGATCAGCAATTTTTAGTGTATAAAAAATCTATGGTTATCTCTAATGTGCTTCTGCATATACAAGTCTAGGCTAATAAAGTTTCCCTAGAAGTGGACCACCTTCGGACCTTGCTACGACATTATGGAGATGCCCCACGTAATTTCACCCAAGATCCACCTTCACCATGTCAAGACTCTCCACCACGTGTCGGTTGTTCCTGTGGTGGTCACCATAGCCGCTCCCAATGACACTCTTTAAATAGGGCCCACAATTCTCCCCTGATCAACATCGTAGGAGTGTCTTGCACCTCACTCTCCAGCAAGGTGGGATCCCTCCCACTCATCAACTTATATGGGTCTTTTCAATCACTCCTGAGCCACACACCTTGTATTTCTAGAATCTTCCACCTCCTCCGCATTGTCGCCGCCTTCGATAAATTCCTCGCGATTCCTCTTGGCATCTCTCGTACTCCGATGGCATCCAACACTAAAGAGGAGAACCCCACTGGTTGGGACATTCTAGATGCTTGTAAGGACCTTCTTAGTTCAAGCTAGCTCCGATGACCATGACCCTTACGTTTCTAGGATTTTTGCCATTGTGGCATGATTTGGTATCTCATGTTTTGATGTATTCCTAGGTGTTGCCTAGTGTGTCATTTTCCTAGGCTTGGCCTAGTTTGTTTGTGGTTTTAGGGTGTGCTTTCATACCACCTACTTTTTTAAATATATCTTGTATCTTATTGAATTAATATAATATAAGATCTCTTTTAATAAAAAATCCTAAATGAAAAGTATCCATTGGTAGTTATGCCCTTGCAAAATATGCTTGTTTACCAAATATTTCAATGCCATATAATTTGCATAGAATATGAATGGATTTTCCAACAAGTACTTTTTAAATTTATGAAGTGTGTAGATCATAGAAAATTCCTCACACTCAGTTGTAGTATAATTATTCTCTATTTGTGTCAAATTCCTTCTTGCAAAGCATATAGGATGATCCACATTACCCTCTCCAGGTTGTGCCAAGACTACACCAATTTCCATGTTAGAGGCATCAACATGTACATGAAAGGGTTTGTTCCATGAATGAAAGTGCAAAAATTGTGTAGTGGTAAGATTCTCCTTGAGTTGTCTCAAACATTTTTTGTTGCGCATCACCCCAATGAAATTTTCATTTGGCCTTGAGTAACTCTTCCGAGGTGGTCGTAGAAATCTTTGCATATCCATTATTAGATTTTTATAGTAGCCAAGTATGCCCCAAAATCCATGCACTTCACTCGATTGGTAGGCTCCTCTAACCCCAAAATAATAGTTATCTTAGAGGGGTCTACCAATAATCCTTCCTTGCAGATGATGTGCCCAAGAAAAGTGCCAAATGGTGTGGTAAAAATACACTTCTTAATATTGAGAGAGATACTTAACTACCTGTACCTCTTAAACATGAGCCCCATACTATCACAATGATCCTTAACCAAGCCATAAATAGTCCAATCATCTAAATACATCTGTAAAAAATTGTAAATGAAGTCATGAAAGACCCGCACAACAATACACGAGAATATTGTTGGCACCTTCTTTAACCCAAAAGTCATAACAATGTACGCAAAACTTCCCCATTCAAAGGTGGTGAAGGTGGTCTTTCCTAGTCTTTGTGTGTAATGCACACCTAATTATATCCTTAAAAATACATTAGTAAAGGATTAAGTCTCACACCTGCGTCACCTTCAAGGATTTCTTCTGTGAATGGCATGGGAAAAGGAATTGACACAAATGATGCATTAAGTTCCTGTTATCCAAAATAAGCCCCTTGCTCATTTTTGGCTAACATCCTTTCATTCCTTCCTCCCTTGTGCCTTAGATGAATTTTTCTAATTTTTAGACACTCAAAGTTTTTGGAAATGGTTTTATTAGATAGAGAATCTTCTCAGCTTTCCAGAAAGGTAAAGTTTTCCTTCTAACTCCTTGTATTTTTCAAGTTATGGCTCAATGGAGTTTTGGAGGGAAATTTTCCCACGGGAAGTCCATCGGCGAATCAGAATGTGCCACGTCAGCGGTGGAATGGCGGATTGGCGAGGGTGACTTAGAAATTTTACCAAGTATTGGCGGGGTGCACAAAGAAATTTTTTGGCCCAAAGGCCCGCCAGCCAATAGGAGGAGGCCACGTGTCCTCGGGGTCATCGGAGATCGGAGCGGTGGGAGGAGGTTGGAAAATTTTCCAAGGTTAGTGCAAAAGGAATATCTCAGCCCAAAGGTCAATGAATCACAGCCTGCCACGTGTCCTTAGAGCATCGGGAGGTGGAGGCATGGAGCGAAAGATTCCCTTTTTCCAAAATAGGGAAAAGTATGGAATGAAATCCCACCCGTGATGGCCCGCACCAATCAAAAGCTGCCACGTGTCCACATGGCGGTGAAAATTTGAAGGCAAGTCCACAGAGGAGAAAGAGCTTGTTCAGGCCGAGCCAATGACAAAGCACCACGTGTCCCATTCGGGGAAATGGTCAGAGTCAAAGGAAAATTTGGAAGCATATCCCCGAGGGCCAATAAGAAGGTTCCATGTGGCATCGGATGGAAGGAGGTGGAACCTTTTAGGGAAATTTTCCCAAAGGTCAAAATAGAAGGAAATTTTCAAATTTTTGGCCCGCCAATTCAAATTTTCCCTAGTTTTTCCCTAATACTTGAGAGGGCATAAATTTTGATCCAGAACTTAGATTTTCACGTTCTTGGTGTCATTAGAAAGCTGGTAAAATTATCTACATGATGGAGGGATAAATTTTGTGTTTTGGTGAGGTTTGGAGAGAGAGAAAATCAACAAAATGCCTTTGGTAGGGAAAGGAGAACAGAACTGACATTTCAACCACCATTTTTAATGAAGTATGGCTCGCATTCTCTCCCAGCATGGTCAAAAACATCGAGGAATGAACTTTTGATGGAACTCATGCTATTTTAATGGCATTTGGTTGGTGGTTGAAGCATCCTTTTGTGCTTTCCCACGTTTTCTCATTCTTGGACTCAAATTTTCACCATAAAAGCTAGTTTTGGCTCATTTGTAAGGTGTTGGACATTTTTATGTTCGGCAGACTCCCTTCTTCACCCTGGCAAGTGGATTTGTGGAATAACAGACCTCTTTTAGAACTAAAACATATTTTATACCTCTCTGCTATTGTAATGCATGTATTTTTATATTGGAAATGACAATGCAAGCTCTGTGAATGAGTTTCAGTCCTCTTCTTGTGTTGTTTGATTCATTCATGATCTTTCATTACATTTTATCAGTTTGTGCATGATGTTTTGTTGCATTTCTATAATCTGTGTCAATTTGCAGAAGTAAATGTTCACCACTCCTTTGGTGTATCACCTTATTAGTCTTAGTTTTATTTCTTTGCATCTTTATCTCTATCCCCTGGAATTTAGAGTAGGATTTTGAGTTTAAACCTCTGTAAATTTCAAGTAATACATCTGATCAGAGGAGTTGAGGAACTAGCCTCTAATCTAGAGATTATTTTCCCACTTTTACAAGTCCCACACTTGGGGAAAAGATTCAATGTTGTGCATTCACACCATATGAGTTTTCCTTAGAAGAGAAAATTCATAACTCGGTTGGGGGTCTTTGTGATTTCGCACTAACAATTTTGGCACACCGGTGGGACCTTAGAGGTCTTACACTTCATCTTTTTTAGGTTGGTGTGTTCCTATGAATATTTCAACCTTTGGAGGCACTTGCAAACACATTTGGCGACTCCATCCGATCAACAACCCATTTCTAAAGTTGCAGACCCTTTTTCCATTCATTCCTCTTTCCATCTCTTTCATTCTTTTCCATTCCATGAAGTTGTGCAATCATGACTTCATTTCCATCATGGAATTCACATTTACAACAATAGCAGTATATTCCACCTCCAACATGTTTTACAAATCCTCTAAATCAGCATTTTGGTCAAATTCAAGGTCAACATGCTTACCCATATGAGCAATACCAAAATTAGTTTGGTTGTGAAGCACATCAAGAGCAAGGGTATGCATGCAATGAAGACAATAAAATGGAAGATGTTGATTTTGTGGAGAAAATCCAAAAGATGAAGGCAAAAATGGTGCAATCAAGAGCAACAGCTCAAATGAAGGATTTCATAATTAGTTACAGGACTCCTTGTCCATGGGGAGGCCCTTTTCCAAAACACTCCATCCCTCAAGAGAAGTTTGACTTCATGATGGAGATGCTGCCCCAACTTACACAATGGACAACAGAGATAGAGGCCTATAAACTTGGTGTTGAACAACCTTGTCAATGGGTAAGTTCTACACCATCAACTAGTTCTTCTCTTTCCATTCCTCAAGCAGCACCATCTCAATTTGGGCTTCAATTTTCAAGCTTCCCATTGAATGTTGTCCCAAATGTTGAATCCATTTCTCCATTCCCTAGTCTTCCACCCCATCTCAATTCTTCTTTCCTCTTTCCTTCCAAACAGTCATCCCCTCCACAAGATCCAATAGAAATACCCTCTCCTCCAAAGAAACAAGAGGTTTCACCTCCTCCACCACCACAAAAAATTGCAAAATCAATTGAGTTACAACCCACCCCTCCTCTTGCATTCCCAAATCCATGTTGGGAGAATGAAAATTAGAAAATCAGTCATCAAGGACAGCAAGAAGAAGAGCCAAACAAAGAAGAAAAAATCATAAGTTTGGTAAGCTTGGCTCTCAAATATGGGATCACAAGGATCCCATTGATGGTTAAGCCTTCAGAAGAGGTTAGAGTTGGAGAACAAGTGGCAAACAAGGTTGATTTTATAGCAACAGTGAAGCAAGAAAAACAACAGCTTGTTTGTGATGAGTTGAGTGTCCATGTTGGCACTTTGCCCAAAGAGAATGTTGATCCAATTCAAGTTGCACAATCAGCCATGGAGGAGGAAAGCTCTGAAGAAGATCTTGCAGTCCCAACTTGTCCTCTAGAGCAGCAGATTGAAGAGTTTGACTTGACAAAATTCATGCTAGAGGAAGAGTTCTATCAAGAGAAAGATTGTCTTCAAGTAGCAGAGGAAGGAGAAGCTGCTCAAAATCTAAAAGAAGAGGAGCACATTCCAGCTGTGAAGGAGAAAAGTGCAGATCCAAGGGCTTTGAGCACAAAGCAAGCTACAGGAGAACCTTCAGTTCTTCTTTCTACTTCATCTCTCTCAAGTTCTAGTGCTGAAGAAGAGTTTGATCTCTCAAACTCAATGTTGGAGGATGAAAGAAACCATGGTGATCAAGTTTTAGATCAAGAGAACACCATGGGAGAGGTTGAACATTTGCAGCAAGACAGCAATGAGACAGTTTACCTGTCTAATTTGGAGGACTATTTTGATGAAGAAGAACCGGTTGAAATCACACCATCTTCTCCTTCATCATCCATCTTCCAAACACAAGAACCTGTTGTCATGGAGGAGAGCATTCATTTAGAGCAGCCTGCATCTTATAGCAGCTCTTTAGGATCAAGATTGGAAGATTTAAATCTTCCATGTTCTTCATTGGAGGAAGAGAAAGGGTAGAAAAGTTCTACCATTGCTTCCACACCATCCACTCAAGAAGGTCTGCAAGAAGATTCCATTTTTGGAATGGAAAATTAGAGTTATGGGCATATCAAATGGATCAAACCTTGCCTAATCAGGTATTTGGCTTCATTGGAGCCAAAGGAGAAGCCACAACCAGTCATGCTTGCCTCTAAGCATGAGGATGATATGCAAAGTTCCAAGGATCAGTTGCCATACCTCTTCAATCCAAATGCAGAGCAACTAAAAGAGGTGTTGGATTTATTTTCAGCTGACACCTTGCTGATTTGGGTAGAAGACCAGCTTCTTTTTGATTTTCCACTCATCCAACCAGCCATGTTCAGTGCCAAATTAGTTGCATGGCTGCCCATTTTGAAGAAAGGAAGCTATTTTGCACAACCAATTGTAGGGTTTGTTTAGCTCACCTTTGCTTCCAATTAGAGTAGAGTAGGTAGGTTTTCTTTCAAAGAAAAGAAGTGCTTGTGCACACTCTGCATGTTCCATTTGGAGCATGTATGATTTTAGTTTTGTACATAGTTTTTGGTGTTGCTGGTTTTGCTCTTGCATAGTCCATTTCAGTGGCATTTTGGTGAGAACAACTCTAAGTTCAAGTGGGCTTCAAGTGGCTCAGAAGGAAGTTTTCAAAGTTTAGATCAGTTTGTAGGCTACAACTCATGACTCCATGCCCAATGGATGCTTCAAAGGCTACTGATCATTCATCTAGCAGGAGATGACCCCTCTGAGTCACCAAATTGTTATCCAAAATAAGCCCCTTGCTCATTTTTGGCTAACTTCCTTTCATTCCTTCCTCCCTTGTGCCTCAGATGAATTTTTCTACTTTTCAAGCACTCAAATTTTTCTAGAAATGGTTTCATTGGATAGAGAATCTTCTCAGCTTTCCAAAAAGTAAAGTTTTCCTTCTAACTCCTTGTATTTTTCGAGTTATGGCTCGATGATGAGTTTTGTAGGGAAATTTTCCCATGGGAAGTCGCCGCAATGAATCAGAATGTGCCACATCAGCGGCAGAATGGTGGATTGGTGAGGGTGACTTAGAAATTTTACCAAGTATTGGCGGGCGCACAAAGAAATTTTTGGCTCGAAGGCCCGCCAACCAATAGGAGGAGGCCACATGTCCTCGGGGTCATCGGAGATCGGAGTGGTGGGAGGAGGTTGAAAAATTTTCCAAGGTTGGTGCAAAAGGAATATCTCGGCCCGAAGGCCCACCAATGAATCACAAAACCTGCCATGTGTCCTTGGAGCATCGGGAGGTGGAGGCGCAGAGGGAAATTTTCCTTTTTTCCAAAATAGGGAAAAGTATGGAATGAAAGCCCACCCACGATGGCCCACACCAATCAAAAGCTGCCACATGTCCACGTGGCTGGTGAAAATTTTAAGGCAGGTCCACAGAGGAGAAAGAGCTTGTTCAGGCCCGAGCCAATGACAAAGCGCCATGTGTCCCATCGGGGAAATGGTCAAAGTCAAAGGAAAATTTGGAAGCATATCCCTAGGGCCAACAAGAAGGTGCCACATGGCATCATACCAGTAGGAGGTGGAACCTTTTGGGGAAATTTTTCCAAAGGTCAAAATAGAGGGAAAATTTTGAATTTTCGGCCCACCAATTCAAATTTTCCCTAGTTTTGCCCTAAATCTTCAAGAGGGCATAACTTTTGATCCAAAACTCATATTTTCACGTTCTTGGTGTCATTAGAAATTTGGTAAAATTATCTACACGATGGAGGGATAAATTTTGTGTTTTGGTGAGGTTTGGAGAGAGAAAATCAAAAAAATGCCTTTGGCAGGGGAAGGAGAACAGAACTGACATTTCAACCACCATTTTTAATGAAGTATGGCTCGCATTCTCTCCCAGCATGGTCAAAAACATCGGGAATGAACTTTTGAGGGTGCCCATGCTATTTTAATGGCATTTGGTTGGTGGTTGAAGCATCCTTTTATGCTTTCCCACGTTTTCTCCTTCTTGGACTCAAATTTTCACCATAAAAGCTAGTTTTGGCTCATTTGTAAAGGGTTGGACATTTTTATGTTTTGCAGACTCCCTTCTTCACCCTAGCAAGTGGATTTGTGGAATATTAGACCTCTTTCAGAACTACAACATGTTTTCTACCTCTCTGCTATTGTAATGCATGTATTTTTATATTGGAAATGACAATGCAAGCTCTGTGAATGAGTTTCAGTCCTCTTCTTGTGTTGTTTGCTTCATTTATGATCTTTCATTACATTTTATCAGTTTGTGCATGATGTTTTGTTGCATTCTCGTAATCTGTGTCAATTTGCAGAAGTAAATGTTCACCACTCCTTTGGTGTATCACCTTATTAGTCTTAGTTTTATTTCTTTGCATCTTTATCTCTGTCCCCTTAGAATTTAGAGTAGGATTTTGAGTTTAAACCTCTGTAACTTTCAAGTAATACATCTGATCAAAGGAGTTGAGGAACTAGCCTCTAATCTAGAGATTCTTTTCCCACTTTTACAAGTCCCACACTTGGGGAAAAGATTCAATGTTGTGCATTCACACCAGATGAGTTTTCCTTAGAAAAGTAGATCCATAACTCATTTGGGGTCTTGTGAATCGAACTAACAATTCACTGAAATATACATAACTCTTGTTCCATCCATCCTTCTTGATGTTGATCACCATGGGGCTAACCCACTTAGACTCTTTAACTGGTTCAATTATCCCAAACTTAAGCATTTTATCTATTTCTTCTTCAACCCGCATGTGTAAGTTCAAATTCATCCTATAAGGCCTCTTCCAAACTAGACACACGCCTTATTTCATCTTAATCTTCATTTCCCCCAATGAGGCTTGTACTCATTTTAACTCATGATAGCCCCATGTAAATAAGTCCTGGAAGTTACGCAAAAGCTCAATAATCTTTACTACCTCTTGTTCTAACCAGTAATCACCAATAATGACCTCCTTGGGTGCATCCTCAGTGCCAATGTTTACCTTCTTTGTCTTCATAAGTGTATGATACATGTGATCCTTTTCATATGTAGTGTCCATTACTTCATGTGCACCTTATTTATGGATAATATCAAGATTATCTACCTCTTCATCATCGATGACATACACCATTTTACCCTTTTCTTTCTCCTTCCGGGCGCGGACCATTTATATCTCATCTATCTCTTCAATATCTAGGCGCACCTCAAAATCAAGTTCACCAAGTAACTTGAGCATGAGCTCTTCTACTTTCACTCTGTCTCCCAATGTAATGCACTTCATGATATACAAAGCTTCATGGACTAGAGGTTTATTATAAAAATAATAAAATGTATGTACCATACCTGCAATCATATCTCCCTAGTTTGCAGTCTCTTTCTTGAGCTCACCATGTACATAACAAGCCCATGCACACCTGCACAAAGTGGAATAGAACTTATGCACCCATAAATATGGTGGTAAATCCTCTTGACCTTGTGTCCATTATCTCTCATAGTTATGAACGTGTACCAAAGTAGGAGTCTTCCCATCATACTCATAGATATGTGTAGGCACATTGCTCCAAGTGAACCTTGTTGAAAAGGTGATTCTCACTTCTTACCAGCCAAACAAGTTATCTTTGTGTGTTTCCCACCAATGCATTGTTGTTCCACAAAAATATAAACCAACATGTTCCTTCGATCACCTTCATTATTCCAATGTTCCTCCATGGTGTGCAAGAATGATTCAAACTTTTCTTCACCGATATCTTGGGGCAACTGAAATTTTCCCATATGCCTAACCATGTGTGGCCTAATTATTCTTGTTACTCTCCCCTTCATCTCACACCCAATTATTTCATACATTCCATAGACATATTTATCACAAGAAAAACTTGTGGTTTCATTGACCGACTATGTATCTTTCTATTGAAGCACACCTTCCTTGGATGGTTCCATAGTCTTAGGATATCACACAATACGTGCATAAATCCTATTCAAATCTTCTTCACTCAAAGGATCAACGTAAGGTTTATCTCTTTCCTCATCCATAGGTATAAGCACATGCTCGTCCTTATTCTCAAAGCTAATATATTCCTTATTGAAGCATGGATTAACATTGTTTGCATAGCCTCATGCTTGCCCAAGTAGTGATGGAAATTTTCCTTCCTCGGCAAGCTCCAATACCTCAAATTCTCTAGTAAACTTGGCTCCCTAAATTGTAATGGAAGCATCCTTCAACACCCTAATAGGCATATCCCTAGTCTTGTTCACCATATATAGCACATTTGAATATGGCTATATTGTTGGTCTCCCATTTGATTATATACATCCAAAGTCAGCACATTTACCTCAACGACTATATCTATCAAAATATTATTTACCAACCACCCATCAATCACTACATCCAATGTAATTTCTTTATCATACTCATGGTTTTATGGTGGAAATTTTACATGTAGTATTTATTTCTCACGGTCAGCTCTAGCGCATCGTAATTTTTCACACTACCATTCCCCTAAAAAAGGAATCATATTCTCCTGGCGCAAAAACTTACATACCTCCTTCAGATCATCCACATCCTCTATGAAATCTCAACATTCTTCGCATGTTCTCTCTCACATGTTTTTTCCTTCAAGAACTATATTTTACCCTGTAGATATTTGATGACTCCCATAGTCTCTTGATAGACCTCCTTCTGATGAGCAACATCTGGATACTTGGCATGTATCACTTCTCTATGTATGAGTGGTTTGGCCTTAAGAGGCTCACATATGCATGTTTCTTTACCACATGTAGTAACCAATACAGGTTGTAACTTAGGATCAAGCATCTTCTTAGGCATCCACCGATTAGTCTTTATGCGCATACCTTAATCATCCCCACACATTTTTCATTCTTCTTGTTCTTGTACATGTACTCATAAAGGTCAAGGAAGTCCTAAAGTTTATGTTGCTTTCCAAAAAGGCACATACTATATTCTGGGACAATCACATTGTTAATGATCTAGGGACCCATAACTATAACAAGTCCCACATGGAAATATAATTTTTCTTTGTGACCTTTGCTTCTATATTCTCCACGTAATCTACCTTCTCCGGTGTTATGTTCTTCATAAGGTGAGTGTTCTATACCCGAGAACTATTTTTCATCATAGTATATTGTAATCCTATCTCGCATGCCTCATGAATTTGATCTATTAGCTGACAATCCTTCGTATCATGAGTGTGCACATCACAGATCTTATAGTACATAGATACATTCTTCATAGTCACATACTTCAAGAGAGGAAAATTCCAGACATCATGGTCCTTGTGGAAAATATCACAAGATCTGTAACAATGCATGCACTATCTTACATAGGAAGCTATCCTTGGTATGTCCTTCAACCTCAAAATTAGTGCACCATATACCACTAGGTGTCTCATGTGTCGAATTGGCAGAGATATTCTCCAATTTCTTAGGCATTACTGATATTTGTGCTTCTAAGAATGGGCTCACCTAGTTTCAACACTTCTAACCGCTTCGGCATGCAGAGCTGCTTCAAAGCCTCACTCGAATCTACATAATAGATTCAAAATCCCCAAATGAACCATTGTGTATGTTGACTTGGATGAATATCATAAGATAATTTGGACAATGATTCTTATAATGCGTGTCATCTCTCTCGCGCTTTTAGATAAAACCTAATTGATATCTTTGAGCGCGTTGATGCTCTTCTTCTTAAACTCCATAATGTGAAACTCAACCAAAAACACAATGCAAAGCATTATAGTCCACCACAATCTGATGTGGGTCATACTTCATATACCAACAATGTGTACACCCTTAGATCGTAGTGGAAAATTTTCTTGCCTTCATATTTGAAGTTATAATTCCCTTAGCATGCCATATTAATTCACACTTATTCACATGCTCTGTTGCATCTTCTATACCCCTATACTCTAGAAAGTGGAGTGACATCTCAAAATAAACCTAAGGTGGTGTCTGGTAAGGATGATTTAGGGGTGGTTGTTATGGTGGTGGTCCTTTCCTAGATTAGGACCAAATCCAAATTCTCCACCAAGATATTTCACCCAAGCTGCACTACTAACATGATCCTCCCATGTCATGTATTGTGGCCTACGGTCTCATTGATGAACTTCCTTGTGTCCTACTTATAGTCTTGAATCGCACACCCATTTTCTATCTTGTCGCATCACCTATAGAACTACTTTCAAGAGTTTGCATGCCAATACTCGCCCTATTGACATTCTTGAAAATAATCCTCCAAGTGCACTTCCAAAAACTAACACCTACTACATTGACATAGGTGTGTTACTAGTCTAATGCACTTCCAGATTCAACACAAAATTATATCTACCTATATTTTCCTTATTACCGTCACTATTCTATCTTATAAATACCTTTGGATCTGGAACACCTAGTGGAAGGGCTAGGTAGTCATGTTGAGTCATATGCGTGCCCACAGTTCTTATCCTCTCTTCTAATGCACTCCCATTCAAATTTGATGGGGACTCTCTAGTACATTTTCCCAAGGTCAAGAGGACATGATGTTGTCGCTCCTCACCTTCCACAAGAAATTCAAAACCTCTGCAATCCATCATTCTTCTCAACTGTAGTGCTACTTCAATTTCCCTCTCTCGCACTTCATTATACTTGAGTTTTATCTCTTCTCCATGTCTAACTTCCATTAGGGCCACCTTCCTTCTCCACACCTAATCATTACCTTGCACATGGTGTGGATTTATCTATCCATGGGGAATATTTTTTATCCTAGTTATATTATCTAGATCTTGATAGATAAAGGTATAACGCACAAATAGGATCCTCTAGGCTTGCATAAGAACTTAAACTCGCTTATTTTGGGAAAAAATATGTGGTAATTACATACTCCAACGTATAATTGTGCAACATTCCTACCCACCAATGGTTTACATCTCTATTCCACTCCTCATCTACATTAAATGAGTTTGATAATCAATATGCGTCCAAATCAGCATCCTAGGACAATAGAAGTTATGTTTGATGCACACTCGCCAACCACCTGGTATAACTCTACTAGAAAGAAGATAAATAATGTCTCATATAGTTCATGATAAATATTGTCTTCTACCCACTTGTGTGTGTTAAATCCAGGTCAGTGTTATACCTCTATGAAAAAATTTATTATCTATCTTCTACCCAACTTTTAATGCTCTCCAAATATAGTCGATACACCATCTACATGCAACATCCGACATAAAACTCTAAAAGAGGTCTCGGCAATAGAACCAAAATTTAGTCCTTAGTTTCACTTAAAAGGCTATGCATGTTGGAACCTCATTCAGACAAGTCTAAATGTTGACTGAAGTTCACGCTACTACAGGTCCCTCCCTTTTTTGTTGCTTGATAGGAAGTTAACATGTTTGTTTATCATCATATTTAATAATGAACTCATTCAAATACATACAACCATTACATTCAATTCGATTTGGAAACACATGTAATAAGGAAATGTAACAGTTCAAACAATAACCAAGATCAATTGCAATGTTAGATCACCATATTCAGACATATCCACAATTAGAATCCATCCACAATTATCCATTATAACCAAAAATTATTACATAGTGGAAGCTTAATACATAATAGTCAATGTACTAGTATACTAGACTATGCACACAAGTATCAAACCCTACATCGTATCATTACAATATAACTTTGTTAAGCATAATAGAAATACCTATAACAATGGCATATAACAAGTATATATAGGGGTGGGGACTTTCCCTTCACCGCCCATGCACTCTCCTAATAATAGGCGTGCTCTCAAAATAGGATGCTTTCTTTCCTAAAAATACCCATGTGTATAAATCTTGCATGCTTTTACAACCTTTTTTAATAATAGATTAATCCTAAATATAAGTCTTTCCTTAATACTATTAATATCCTCCACTAATTGTGTTCTGCATGTGCTTTTTCCTATTTGCTTTTTCCACACCCCAAGTTTATTTTTAGCCCATTCTAAAAAATTGGATAAGTTCTACTCTATTTACCATGTGTGTGCGGTCATACGTGCTACACTATACAACATCTATGTGTGCCCTCTCACACCCTACCCCTATTCATTTGTGCTCGTGTGTTCTTTTGCGTAAGCCTCGTATACTTCTTTTGTACTTAGTTAATTTCTCTTCTTGACACTACTACCTCTCCATCCACATCTAGCCCCGTAGCCTCCACTGCTCCCCTTCCTTCTTCATCAGTCAACTCATATGGTGTTCCCCTTTATATAAAACCATTGATCATATCTCAACCTATTTCATCGAGAAAAACATGCATCATCAATCCAGAATCTAGTCTTATCCATCCTTGCATCTACACTGCTTATCAATATGATTGTCATTACTAGTACTCTCCCTTTCTCATAACAAACATCCACTACCACCATCCTACATTACGGTTATACATCCTCCCAAAACATACCACAACCAACACAACCTCTTGTCAATACATCTCTCCCTTTACCTTATCAATATATCCAGGCCTCTTCACAACCTTTAGTCTCCCAACAACCTCATAACATCCCAGGAGGTCTACCTCCTTTCCAACATCATACCCTACCATATCATGTATATCAATAGTCTAACCCCCTTATTTACCACCAATCCAGCCCACCCTTTTCAAATATCCAACAACCTCTTCAAAATTATCTCATCACGGGCATTAATAAGTAGAATCATGATCCTTGAAGCCATTATCATGGGACCAAAGAGCACTCTTTCTTATGATCAAATTTGCAATGAACCTATCCACCCATCTGCTCCCTTCAAAACTTATCCTCCACAAGTGGGAAATACCAAAATTCATTAAATTTTGTAGTAATGAGAACCCACAACAACACATCGAGCTTTCCATCATGTGTGTTATCTTAACTACCACAATTAAGACCTAATATTGATAACATTCGCCATGTCCTTGGTTAGTCCTTCCCTTCACTATTACAATAATATTCCCCAAAATTGTGTCTTCGCATTTGCACAACTAAGTACATGATTATTTTTAGAAAACTTCTCTATTAACATAGCCCATAAAATATCCATCACCAATATATATTCTATCAAACATTTGAATATGATTCTATCACTAATTTCATCACCAGATGGTGAGGTATTATCAACCAACTCTCTTTCTCCCTTCCACAGACTGAGCTAATTGAGTTGTTCACTCGATCATGTGCTAAAATTTTATCTTCCATAATACAAATCCAATAATTCCAAACCTTTATTGAAGCCTTCACCATGGCTTGAAAATTGGAACTTCAATCCCTTGAAGACAATTAGGTCAATTTACGATATAAGAAACCCAAGCCCGACCCTTCCTTTAAAGCTTCTTCTAGCACAAAAATTGAAGGGCTCCACAAATTTAGTTGCTTCAAAAATGTATCTAAAAATTGATTAGACTCGACAAGTCCTAACCTCAACGAAAATATACACCCCTAGGGGAATCATATAGTTCCATATTTGAAAAAATTCTTGCCACTTGTATGATCATGCTTCCTCCCATCCGACCCATTGATGTTTCCACATCTAAACCTTCTTGGTATAGAGAAAATAACTACTATAAATATCACCAAGTCTAAGGGCATGACATCAAAATGTGCTGATCATTTAGAAATTTCCTCAGGATCTCATTGACCGAGGTGAATTACAACTTGATAATCCAAATGCACCTCCTAATAAAAAATTGGATGTATTTAAACAACCTTTTCCAACTCATCCTCCAACTATAAACCAACATCAAAGCAATGGCATAGGGTCTCGTCGCATCGTCAATACCATTCATGAACTCATTCCCCCACCCAACACATTATCGATCTCTAAATTGACATCCCAACTGAATAATAAAATTCTCCAAATGTCATCACTACACAGATATCAAGACCATTCGAGTCTCATCCTTCAAAATCTATCACATCTACTTCTACATAAGCATCTAATATTGTTCCTTTGACATCACAATAAATGAAACCTGTCATTGAAATTTTAAAAATATCCTTCAACAACCACATCACCATGCACCAAATTAAGAACCCTAGAAATATCGCTTCAAATCCCACCACCTGTCTATCTAATAAATTACAACTCTCACAGGACCATCACCAAACCAATACAATCCCTTTTCCCTCCATTTTGGGGCCACATCCATCCTCTAAGCTTAAAATCATTGTCACATAATCCAAACTAGCCTCCATAAAAACATCTAGACATACCGTCTCATATATATGTCTTGTTTCTTGTACCTCTTAACCATATGATGACACTCATAATCCTACCCCCTCAACATCATCTCAATAAGTTTTGATAATCTATTATACTTAAACCCTTGAACATCTCATTCAATCATCTACCATCACATTACCTAATATCAAAATATCTAAACCTTAGGGATGGAAACCCTCGTCGTACACTTACTAGACATTTTTGCTTACCATCGGATAATAGGGAATTACACCAAAGATTACAAATCCCTTCATGCCATCATTAAAAACCTTTCTAATAAATGACTTCTCCCAATCATTAAAGATCATCTTAGTCCACCGTCAAATCAACCTAATCAAAAATCACACTTGCTCCTAGAGTTTCTAAATCAAATAATCTAAATAAATCATCTAAGAGCCTCTTTGAAAAAAAAATTCCTCTTCTAGTAAACCACCATGTTTTCATATTGACATTATATGTATAACAAATAGAACCGCACACTCGACTTGAAGGCCAAAAATCAATATAAGCCCAAATTCTCTATCTTCGTGGCCCTTCCTGAGTCACCTAGTATGTCACCATCTAAAGATAAAGTTTCCATACTCTACGCCCCTCTTATTCAATCAAAAATCTCCATTCAAAAGACCGTTCTCAAATAGCTACACCATGCTCTAGTTAAAATTTCCCTTTATGATCTCATTCGAAATCTTCCCAACATCACCAATCTATGATCGAATCCCTCTAATAAATCTCGGTCCCTTGTGACGAATCTTAGACTTTCGACAACCTTGTATGTTCCTTGAAGATGATAATTGTTATTTCATTCGATGACTCTAAAATCCTATCACTCCATCTCGAAGACCATGATCTTCCACTTTTCTTCACTACCCAAATCAACGATAGTCTTGTCAAAAGATTTATTATCGATAATGGCGCTAGCATAAACATCATATCATCTCAATCATTCAAACAATTCCAACTAACTCGACACTATTTCTACTCAATCACCCACATTTCTAAGTGCATTCAAAAATAATGTATCCCCTATATTGGGCACGAGCTTATCTTACCCATCAAAATAGGCTAAAAATCCTCCATAAACTCTTTTATCCGGTTGAAGAATATTTAAATTATAACATGTTACTTGGTAATCCTTAGATATGTGTAATGTGTTGTGTCATATCCACTCTATACCAATGTCTAAAATATTAACACAAAGTTAAAATTTTCATGGTTCCTACCAACCCAAATCCATTTAAATCTTTCCACATGAGATACAGACCCAACGAAATCTTACTTCCTCTACAAAATCCTACATCTAAAAATGAAACTTCCACAAGCTCTTTGGTCCCTGCATCTAAACTACCAAATGATGACTCTTTCAATGACATCATGCAACACCTTTCACCGGGGGAGTATCACCTCCTATCCCTTAACACCCTTCCCACACCTAAAATTCATGGGAAGCCGAGAAAAACAACCACTTTAGAGCCTAATGCATCCCAAGTTTTCCCAAACATACCTCTACCATTGCACATGGAAAGGCTTCGATCTAAGTCGATATGAACAAGGTCCACATGACTTACCCTTTGAAGGCTAGAAAGAACCTTACGAAAAACATGGTCTAGAATTTAAAGTATTTCCTTCTAAACCACCACCATCAATATTTGAATCTCAAGAAATAGTTTCATCATTGTCGGACTTACCCTCGAAAATGATGACACCATATCTATCCCACATAACATTTTTTATTCAATACCATTTCACTGGGACAATTAACTTATCAAGTTAACGAAAAAAATGAATCCATCCCCTTAAGCTTACCTCACATGATAGAAGAAGACTCTCCTACCATTGACATCCTCCATTGTCACGATGACGATGTCATCTTGACCTATATGGGTGTTGAAGATCATTATCTTTAGAATACCCTTCCACCTGACACATCTACCCTCCTTAATGAATACATCATTGATGTTAACATTGGCACATTGCAAGAGCTACACATTGTCAAAATTGTCCAAACCTTAGACTCGTGTGAACTCCAAGAATTCATTACTTTCATATCCAAACATATTCAAGCCTTTACATGGTCCTACAATAATAGGATAGGTATATACCATAACATCATCATCCATAATATCATTACCATCTTGAATGTTAATCTGTAAAGTAAAAACTTCAAAGGATGCATCCCGGCGTCACACTTCGATCAAAGAAGAACTTTAGTGTCATCTTGTAAACACCGGGTTTTCGTCACCCACCTACCTCCCCAAACACACACATTATTTTATCAAAGAATGGAATTTATAAAAAAATCCCTAAATTATTTTCCCCATCCCATAAAATCAACTTTTACTCCCTTACAAATTGATATTTACCCATCTAATAACCTTAACCTCCCTAAAACCATCTAACCATTTTCAAACTATCCCTAACCCATTTTACCCCAACTTCCTAACCTCCCCAACTCGTATAACCTCCTTACAACCATTTCCCCTCATCCATTTACCCAAAAATCCCATTTAGGAAGTGGTTCAAACCACTTCTAAATGTTTTCCCCATAATTCTCGGATCGTCGGTGATTCTAAAAAATCACCAAATTTGTAACATCCCTATTTCATGATTACAAACGAAAGGGAATTTTTTTGTATATATATACATTAATGTTCACTGTTCTAAATTTAGAATTTAGAACCACATTAAACCTGCTAATCAATCCTACAACAATAACCATATGCAGTTGTTATGACTCGGTGTACAACCAATCTCTCATATTTCATTTAATAGTATACTCGGTATACTTTCGGTTTCCATTTTTCATTCAAGGGATCATCAAGTGTAACTGACCAAGGGCTTATCTAGGTACTTGTTACAAATACCCATCATATATCCCACACCTTGGTCTAGTGAATTTAAGACAACACAACCAACAACTTGCAATACTTTGGCCAAATTTTTAGACATGTTTTTCATGCTTATATTCCGAGATGGCATACTCATCATGAAGGAATATGTCTTTCACCACACTCAAAATTGTTATCTTGATTAGACTTTCTTGACTCCTATCAATCCTTCTCATTTTCATGTTAGACACTAGGAAGAGATAACCCACATGGGCTAGGGTAGATGATCTACTTACGGTGATTAAGGATCATCAAGTGTATTTGAATCAACCCCGTCATTTCGAGTACACTTCATCACCCATAGTCAATGCAAGCCAACATCAACCGTAGACCATGGACTCATCACTACCTAGTGTTTAACAATGAATTGAGATCCCATTCTGATATGGTCTTGATTAGTGGAGCTGAATGGATTATTACGCCATAACGACTACTCCACAGTAACCACCCAATGAACCTTGTCATTAGATGGGTACTATGCAGTAATGGTTATGTTGCAACAGCCCATTAAGTTCCAAAATCTAAACCTCCTTCCTTAACAAGTTCATTAATCCCTTTAATTCACAGACTTGTTAATCCCACCCTAGTTATTTTTATCCTTTAGGTGTCATTCCTAAGGACTAACTCGGGTCCTATCAATCATTCCATCAAGAAACATTATGTTTCTACAAGGTTAACTAGAAGGATCTGCATAGGTTCATTCTTGCTCGTTACTTATTCTCTTAAGTAAGAAACCTTCATTAGTTTACTTTTATACCTTTAGAATGTCATACAAGTATGTTGTAGGGAATTAGCCTCATACATTCAATTATACCTTAAGGAGAATTCAAGTTCATTTTAATGACTCATAATTGGGTCTTATGTATTCGACCCATAATAATCTCATGACTTACATTTACTTCCTTTAAGTCATTCAACTTATTCAAACCGTAATTACTTAGTTAAAATTAATCCCTTAAGTGTAACTCATCTATGGTAGAAGGAAATCTTACATCCAACTCATATTTTATTTGAAGGGTTCATTTTGTCACCCCATAGTGAATAGTCCCTTGAATTCAAGTCCTCATAGTATAATTTTTTCATGCATAAATCAAATGTGTATCATACTTATAGCTTCATTATTACAAAGCAAGAAGAACCATGCTCTTAATTCCTTAAGGTTAGGTTCATTATACTTCTAACCCCATTATCATTTCTATCCTTCATTAACACAATTCCATTTCATCAATGTACCTCATCGTCAATTTAGATGGATGGCTTCATTATGGTATAATCACTTAGACCCCTTTCCCAAAGTGGATTCCTATATGTACTTAATAAGATTAAGTACTTATGTGATTATTCCTATGGTCTGAAAACCATTATTACAATCATGTATCCCTTTAGAGTTCATAATGTTCCTCATAAAATAGTCATGATTGTGTTGTTTCATAAAGATATAATTAGACACTAGTCATTCATGATTTAGATTCCTTAACATATGACCTGTTAAGTCGGGGAAAATTTTAGTGGCGAATTTTTCGTAATTCCGTGAAAATCAAGGATTATATAAATTCAAGTGGGTGAATATTTTTGGTTTGTAGTTGACTTATTCGCCAAAAAAATTGAGTGACATGTCCCTTATACTATTCATTTTGCCTATATTTTACACATATATAAGAGCTTATGAATGTAATTTTCCATAATTTTGAATCATATCATGCACATATTCACCGAAGTAAATATAAGAAAATTCAAAATACACAACAGCCAACACAAAAAGATGAGCCATCCAACCACAAGCCATCCAATTCGAGCCATCGAACTCGAGTCGTCCAAACTTAACTCATCTAACTCGAAATATGAGTCATCCAACCTCTTAGCCATCCAACTCGATCCACCCAATACTTGATCTATCCAACACCGATCTGTCCAAATTTGATCTTTACAACTCTAATCTATACAACTTTAATCCATCCAACTCGATCCATCCAACTATGATCCATCCAACCCCGAGTGTCTAACTCGATCCATCCAACTCGATTCATCCAACTCTTATCCATCTAACTTCTAGCTGTCCAAAACCTAGTCATCCAACCCTTTTCGTCAATGGTCAGCCCCTAGCCATCTAACCCATTAGTTATCCAATTGCTATCTATCCAACCCCAATCCTTCCCACCCCTTAGTCATCCAACCCTAAGCTATTCGACCCATAAGGCTTAAGTCATCCAATAACTTAGGCATCCAACCGCTCTATTGTGATTTTTCAAACATAAGAGCCAACCCTAAGGGCCTAAGTAGTAAGCAGTCATGGATACTAGAAATCAGGGCAAGAAGATTACAAATTCAGCCGATTAAAAAAGGGTGCAAATACTTTGCTTGGCTATTTTGGAAAATCACAAAAAATGAAGTTAGTTTCTGCATCAGCTGAAAATATCGGTATGTGGCACATGCTATTTACTGGTTATTTAATCTTACAGAATTTAATAATTATATTTATCATATTATTCTTGGAACTTTTTGTACTGTAAAAATTTAATCGTAGATAAAATTAATACTAAATAAGTAACAATTTTATAGAATTATATGCAAATGTTTTAGAAATACCTTCACAGAATAATCAATTTAAATATATTGATGATCCATTATATGTTGAGGAAAACATTATGTCCCTTGATGAGTTAGAAGTACAAGAAAATTCATCAAATTCTCAAAGTACACCAATAGAGGAAGCTTCTACTCCAAGTTCTATTTCTAGGAAAAGGAGACATGAGAATCAAAATATTCCTACTAAAAGCTTAGATGTAAAAGTTAAATCCCAAGAAAAAAAAGAAAATATGTCAGAAGAAAGAGGGAAAACTGGACAATTGGAAGAAAATTCTAGTTCGAATGGGCTGCAAAATATCCTTTTATTGAACCAATGTACACTAAAAATTGTAATGTTGTTCCAACACAATGTCGATGCAA
Source organism: Taxus wallichiana var. yunnanensis (assembly GCA_018340775.1). Lineage (NCBI taxonomy): Eukaryota > Viridiplantae > Streptophyta > Pinopsida > Cupressales > Taxaceae > Taxus > Taxus wallichiana. Next base: position 286,393,521 of record CM031234.1, on the reverse strand, counting down.
AATATGTGGTTGGAAACAGGGGAAGGAGCACATGATGCAACTCAAATTGGACACAATTGAAAATCACTGTGGGAAAATATATATTTCCCAAAAGCTAAAGGATGGTAGCTGTAGATCAAGAATTTCGTGCTTGTTACCTGTCCAAGTTAATATACCAAACTAAACACAAAAGCCTTGAAAAACTCAAATAAAATGGATACCTGATAGACAAGATCTAGAAATGTAGACGGGAAAGAAAGCTGATGTACACAAGACGGGTGCACACAAACAATCCTATAAATTAGATCCAAGAAACCTGCGAGACACAGATGCTTGACAGAAAAAGACCACGTTAAAAGATATTTGGGTGGACTACCAAAAGCGGGTCCGGGAAGTGATAAGCTCCCTCGGCGGATGTCAGTCCACATTTTCAATTAAGGAAAGAAGCATACATGATAAAAGATGTACGTAAAGGACTAGATTTTCTGATCAAAGGTAATAAACAAAATCTAAACAAGTGGATAGAGAAAGTGAGAAACAGAAATACTAAAAAAATGATGCTAGATTCACATTGCACGAGTTCTTCTGTTTGCAGTGATCGACATCGATTAGGAAAATCGGTGTCGACTGATTCAAATTGGCGTCGGCCGATGCGCGGAGTTGACATCGAATGATATAAATCGGTGTCGACTTGGGAAAATTTGCAGGAAGATTGAGAAACAGATAGTGGAGACTAGATCGTCGATCTCTGCTAGATCTACAAGTGTCGTAAGGATACTGCCAAGGCTCCACCTATGCTGGATGTAGGAACAGAGTCACCAAGAGATCGATGAGGACTCACGATGTTGATGTGGTAGGAGTAGAGTAATGGTACTCCTCTCAGGGATTGGTTTGGACAGGATTCACTCTCACTTGATAGATGATGCTCAGACTTGATGCTCGAAAATATCTCATTCTCCTTGTCTAATTCACTGTCTATCTCACCATCTGACTGTCTAACCAGAACTGAGTTCTGGGCCTCTATTTGTAATCGGCGCCGACCGAGATGAAATCGGTGCCGTTCCGAAAAATCGGCGTCGACCGAGTACCGGTCGGCGCCGATCAGGGAACAGACTCCCGAAATGGCCAAAAGGAGTAATTTCTGGAATGATGAGAGTGATCCTGTCACCTCAAATACGGGAAATATCCCACTGCTCGGTTTGGGAGGAGGAGAAATAGGGGGGATATATGGATAGAATAGATATGGGGTAGATAAGTGGTTATAATACATGTAAAAAGGTGTAATTGAGTAGTTAATATTTAATTACTCATGGGTAAAACATAATGGGGTGAATTAAACCTAGGATAAGTGTTTAAATCACAAATTGAATAATACCCCAAGGGGGCCATGGTGATATGAACATGCCCCAGGTTTCCCGAGAAGATAAACGAATGTGAGGGACACCAAATTGGGTAACCAATTTTCGGTGTCTACATTTTGCCCCCTTTTTGTCGAGTAACTTGCGATAAGAAAAGTTGCAAGACAAAAACAAGGAGAATAGAAGAAAGGAGGAAAAAGTGATGATGTGATCCCCCTCAAACTAGGGATGGGATGGGTGATAGAACAAATGATCCCAAGTTTGAAAAAGGTAGATGAAAACACAGGATGCCCCAGCTAGATGTCTGGAGTAGATCTGATCATTAATGATGCACAAGAATAATCATTAAGGCAGCAACCTAAGGAACTCACATTGGTAGGGAAATCTAGATGGTCTCCGTAGGAGATGACGTTAGTACCTACAGACCCATGAGTGTAAGGAGGGCTGCAAAATAGTTAGCACCTAAAGAGAGATACATTGGTAGGGACAACCGAATGGTCTGTGAAGCAGATGACGTGAGTGCCTACAGACCCGTGAACTCTAAGCTGCCAAAAATGTGAGTACCCCATGTACAGGGGACAAGCTCAAAATGGATGATAATATTGAAAGTATGTGCCAAAAGGCAACATTCAGGGCACAATAATGACCAGATAAATAAGCCAAGCATCAACACTATGGCAAGAAGACTTTAGGAGATGGAAAAAAGCTACAGTGCAACCGATTGGCAACAATAGGTGTAAATCGGCGGTGATCCAGACTAATCGGCACCGACCATAAAAATCGGCGTCGACCAAACAAATCGGCGCCGACCATACCAAGCGCATATAAATATGCGAACGGAAAACGTGAACGATTTATTTAGACCGTGACGATTGATTCAGAGAGAGTCAAAAATTGGATTTGAGCACCATGGAAGCTTCTGGGAGTAGTCAGAAGCTGGAAGAGGACATGACCAGGGGTAAGTGAACCTAGCCAAACTTTCTTCTATAATTTTATCATAAAATAGCATACTAGGTTCTCAATTTTTAGAGAAAAAAGGCATAAATGGGGAGTAAGAGTGTTTTTGACACTCGTCCTCCCAGTCGGCGTCAATTGAATAAATCGACGCCGATTATATTAGATCGTCGCCAATTTCTTTAAATCGACGTCAACTAGTTGAGATCGATGCCGATTTATTTAAATCGACACCGATTTTACCATTATCCGATAAGATGATAGAATATATGTTTTTGATGTTCTGATTTGGATAAATGGGAAGCTAACATTGTTCTTAATGTCGTGGATGCAGGCACGAGAGGCGTTACACATGCGGGATGCTATCCCCGAGCTTCTGGAGACCATTCTCCCTGATGTGACTGACGCAGATTGGTGCCACCTAGAGTTTGTCGGGCTCGGGGCTTTCGGTACTATCGACGAGTGCCACGAGATGTAGAGCTGATGCGAGCACTAGTACAAATGGGATAGCCGGACTTACACATTTTGGTTCAGGACGGGTGAGATGACTATCACCCATGAGGATATATACAGGATCCTGAGGCTACCAATTACCGGGGACCCTATTGAGATCACTCCATGAGAGCAGTAGTAGAGGGCCCTAGGACGGTTATATGGGGATAGGGCGGATGAGTCAGAGATAGTGTCCAGGGCAGTGAGGATAGCCTCACAGTACAGACAGGATGATGCCAGGAGCAGATGTATAGTATTGATTCAGATGGTGATCTCCTACTTTGCTTTACCAGATTCAGGAGGTGGGAGATTCCCATTATTATTGCTAGATTGTGTTTGTGACATCTTGCAGTTTAGACAGGTGTTCACATTTGCTGACGCCCTGATAGCTCAGATATATTATGAGCTATGGATGTATACCACTGGCAGGAGGACAGGGATTGATGTTAGTTTTGTGCTCCATTGCTGGGCATATGAGCACATAGCAGTGATCAGGCCATCCGGGCTTCCATGGATGCAGCAGCAGTGGGGGCTATTGATTATGGATTTCGGCGATGGCAGCCGACATGGCCTCGGGAGATACAGGGAGATCCACAGATTGGTATGCCGAGCGCTTCAGGATGCTGACACCAGAGTAGGTCATCTGGAGACCATATCGGGTATTTCGACATGGGCTGGTCAGGATGCTCATCTGGTAGGGTTGAGATGGAGCAGGGTGGTTAGGGGCCGTAGGCCTGATATGTGGGAGCGAGTCCCGTTTATACGGGTATTGAGACAGTTCGGCCTAGTGCAGACAGTGCCGACCACCTACAGTCCATATAGACGAGACAACAGAGAGACAGATTTGCCGATTTTGATCCCGGCAGATCCATTGAGGGAGGCCCCACCTTCTGCAGACAGTGATGATGATGATGAGTGGATGATGGCTATGCGGCATGGTATTCAAAGAGCTTCCATGACACTTACCAGCATCCATAGATGCGATGATGAGGAGGATATAGCCACAGCACTGGAGAGGCTGGAGGGAGAGCATTATACGCTGATGCAGACACATCAGGTTGCCCTAGAGGAGATCAGAGCTCTGACAGAGGAGAGGGATGCCCTGATATTGGAGAGGGACACAGCTTGCTAGGAGTGAGATATAGCGATCCAGCAGAGGGATCGCTATCATCGACATAGGGAGGCCCTCAGGGCCAAATATGGTGATACAGGTACCACATCAGAGTCTGGGACACAGGGTACGACCATAGGAGGGCCACCACCAGCAGCACCAACAACGACACTATGAGCACCTAGTATAGTGAGCCTGAGTACATATCAGTCTCTCCTCGCTGAGGTGAGATACTATGAGGATGCCCTAGCACAAAGCATGCCCCTGAGGTGCCTCGTTACGGTGCGAGGAGGAGATCTGCGACAGCCACAACTAGTGGTGCGTCAGAGGGAGGGAGCACCGGGAGAGGGCGAGGTGGAGGTAGGCCCCCAGTAGCAGGCGCTTCTAGTTCGATAGGTGGCGGCAGAGAGAGACAGCCTGGTCCAGAGGAGGGTGGAGGAGATAGTGTCTTCCACCTATCGGATTTTACGATTTAGAGATTGATATATTTTTGTATCGATGTATTGATGTAGCCTCGATTCGAAGGCATTTTTGATGTATGATATAGATGGCTTGATTGAAAGCCACCCATTCTTTGTTGTACAGATACTCATGTATGTATATAGATATTCATCATTTTCTTTGTCAAATGATTGTACTTATGCTTTTAATTTTGATAGACATGGATAGATGTAATGTAATTGCGATGGATATAGACATATGCTGATAGATGATAAATAGGTGTGATCTGATATTCATAGAATAGATAGACGTGATGTTGATGTGGATTTAATTTTGATGAGAAATAGATATAGACAGATGAAGTGTAACTTGGATGGACATGTTTTTAGATGATAGATGGATAGATGTGATTGATAGATTTTGATATATTTAAGATGTTTTAATTGAATTTTGATGAAAAATAGATAGATAGACTCACATGTGTTGATAATACATGCTATGATATATTTTCTTTTGGAAAAAAGTAGATAAGATGAAATTAGATAGATGATATATTTTGACTAAATTAACATGTTAAATGTCAATTTAACTGGATGAATAAGAAATGATAAAGGGAAATAAAGAAAACACACCTAGAAAAGAAAAAGAATGATAAGCTAGGCCCCTAACCGACCATAAATAGAGACTTTTGATAGGAAACTAAAAGACCATGCATACAAGGCCATATATGAGGTTAAAATAAACCTGACACTAGCTAGTCGCAAACCAGATCTAGAAGGTAAATGGAAGGAGAAGTAAGTATGTATCTTGTCGGAATTTACAAAGGACAGAATACACGCTCATATTGGGAAAATAGGGTTCTCCATATGATCGACAAAAGGTCTTATATCTCAGCTTCATGATGTTTGTTTTGACAGAAAAGCAACTGATCAAGGCGGGAAGTTTGCTAGATGTGGAAAGACTGATCGATACGGGAAGTCTTTCAGTGATGCTAAAAAGTGAACAAACTGGCCGAAGATAAAGTCTGTTACTGAAAAGGCTGATCAATGCGAGAAGCCTTGGGAATTCCATGAGAGAAACAACCATCCTTCAAGGGAACAGTCTGTAGCTTGAATTTAATGATAGCCATCCTTCAAGGGTATGGTCTATATCTTTTGATTTGCTTAATAATGCATGGATAGCTGTCCTTCAAGGGATCAGTCTATCTTTTAGGAATTTTGGATAGCATCTTCTTCTTTTTTTTTTTTTTTTTTTCATTGTTGGGAGGAAGCTGAGTTTAGACCAGATAGATCAGATAGAGGGAAAGAAAACATATACAAACGCATACTCATGCCCTAAGTAGATTTGATTAAGATAGACACTTGGGACAAATGAAGAAGTGATTAAGGTGTTCCTACCATGAGGAGGAACATATCCATAAGAAAAATTCCATGAGTAGAGCCATGGTACTCATATTTTAAGGTAGAAAAAGACATAACGCGGAGAACCACATAGTCCTAAATCACTACAAAAAGGTATGACTGGTTATAGATGGATGAAAAATCTGTTTTGCGACTAAGAACATGTAAGATAGATTTTAACAGTAGAAGGGCCTTAGATGCAAGGCATTAATAGATTCCATTTCAGGTTCACCATCCATGGAAGATAGACGGTAAGCTCCAGATCCATATTTATGAGTAACCACGTATGGACCCATCTAGTTAGGAGAAAACTTACCACACTGACTCCATTCTAATGTAGTGACATTTTGGTTTTCTTTAAGAACAAGATCACCAACTTTGAAGTCATGGTGCTGCAAGTGCTTGTTGTAAGCATGTTTAACATGCTCAAGATAGACTTGATGATGTTCAAGAGCATTGAGACGCCACTCATCTAACAACTCAAGCTGCGCCAGACGCTTTTGACGATAGTCCTCATCAGAGACAAATTCTCTGAGAGAAACACAAAGAGAGGGGATTTGGACTTCCAATGGAAGAATAGCCTCAGACCCATAGATGAGAGAGAAGGAAGTAGCACCAGTAGGAGTATGAATGCTAGTCCGATAAGCCCAGAGAGCAAAAGGGATATGTAAATGCCAATCCCTACCAGCTCGACTAGTTACTTTGCGAGGATGTTACACAAAGTTTTATTGGAAGCCTCGGCCTAGCCATTAGCTTGGGGATATTATGGAGAAGAAAAGTTGAGTTTGATATTGAAAGCATCACAGAGATTCTGTAAATCAACATTTTTGAAAGATTTACCATTTTCTGTGATGAGTTTGTGTGGAATACCAAAGCGACAAATGATGTGTTGATAAACAAAATCAACAATCGGTTTAGCTTTTGTTGAGGAAAGGGGAATAGCTTCCACCCACTTAGTAAAGTATTCTGTGGCAGTAATGATAGAATGATGACACTGTGAAGAGTGGGGATTGATAAGACCGATGAGATCAAGACCCCATTGTGAAAAAGGCCACAAATCTATCGCAGGTTGCAAAGCTTGACTAGGGATATGCGTAAGATTGGAATGTTGTTGGCATTTGACACATTTCTTAGTGTATTCACAACAATCTCGATTAAGAGAAGGCCAATAATAGCCTAAGCGTAAGATGCATTTAGCTACGGCCAAACCACTAAAATTTCCACACATGATACCATCATGGACCTCCTGGATAGCCTTAGATGATTCAGGGGTTTTGAGGCACCGAAGCAAAATACCATCAAAACCACGTTTGTAGAGGATTCTGCCTAGAATAGTATAGCGATTAGCACGTAGGATAAAAGATCTTCTACCATTGGAAGTAAGATCTGGAGGAAGCACTGAATGGGATAGATAATCAACAATGTGTTGATACCACTCGTCTTGTGTATTGGTTGTAATAAGGCATTGATTGAAGTCAGTTGCCTGAGATGAGATGGTTGGTCTAATCATTGCATAGCCACATAAAGTCGCGAGTCTTCGGTAAAAGGTGGAATAAGTGAGGCTAAAGAAGCCATCGTATCTGCGAATCGATTTGCAGTGTGGGAATAGCTTGGATAGTGAATTTATCAAAGGATTGAAGTTGAAAGAGAATGATATCGCGATATTTTTGAAGGATATCATTTTTGCATTGATAGACACCAGTGACTTGATTAATGATGAGTTCAGAGTCACCAAAGATGTCGATATGGCGGGCACCAGATTAATGGCATTTTGAAGACCTAAAACAAGAGCTTCATATTCAGCCATATTATTGGTACACTCAAAGTTAAGTTTGTGTGCAACTGGGATAGGTGTACCCCAAGGAGGAATCATAACAAAACCTACACCCCCTTGCTGGCATTTAGATCCATCAAAGAAGAGTTTTACTTTAAGCAGAGAAAGACCAAAATCAATTTGTTGGATATACTCATTGGGGAATTGAGCGAGAGAGTCTTGAGTGTCCGGAAGAGGAGCATCAGCTAATTGATCTACAATGACCTGACCCTTGATAGATTTTTGCGGGATAAATTTGAGATCAAATTCTGTCATAAGCATGAGCCAACGAGTGATACGATCATTGTGATAAGGCTTCGCATGCATTGTCTTGAGTGGATTGACACTTGTGACAATGTAAGTTTTATGATTGAGGAGGTAGTGATGAAGCTTAGAAGTTGCAAAGAAGAGAGCACAACACAACTTTTCAGCTTCGGAATAGTGTGTTTCATACTCATGGAGAGTACGGCTGATGTAATAGACGGCTTGTTCTTTACCACAAGCGTCCGATGCGAGATCATGGCTCCCAGAGCATGGTCAGTCACAGAGATATAAAGATAGAATGGCTCCCCCTCGTGTGGAGGTGTAAGCACAGGTGGAGAAAGAAGATAAGCTTTGAGATCATCAAAGGCTTTTTGGCAACACTCATCCCATTCAAAATGAACATTCTTACGGAGGAGGTGATGGAAAGGTTGACAATGGTCGATAGTTGCGAGATAAAACGACGACACTGATTGAAGGCATCCTTGAAGACTATGGAGTTGCTTTAAGTTAGAAGGGGGAGGCATCTCAAGGATAGATTTTATTTTTGTGGGGTCTACTTCAATACCCCTAATAGAAATGATAAAGCCTAAGATTTTACCAGTAAGAACGCTAAACACACACTTAGATGGATTTAGGCGAAGACAAAATTGAATAAGCCTCTTAAAGAGAGGTGCAAGAATGAAAATATTATCCTAACAGCGTTTGGATTTACTAAGGAGATCATCAACGTAATCTTCCACAGTTTTATGTAAGAGATCGTGGAAGATGTAGGTCATTGCTCGTTGATAGGTTGCTCCTTCTTAAGACCGAAAGGCATGACACGATAACAAAAAGTTCCCCAAGGAGTTATGAAGGAAGTCTTATGTTGGTCCTCTGGTGTAATGAGAATTTGATTATACCCAGAGAAACCATCCATAAGAGAAAGCATCTCGTGTCCCGTAGTTAAATCCACTAGTTGGTCGATATTAGGTAGAGGAAAATCATCTTTTGGACAAGCAAGATTAAGATCCCGGAAGTTGGTACAAATTTGAATTTTCCCAGTAGCTTTGGTTATTGGTACTACATTTGAAACCCATTGTGGATAATCGATGGGTTGGATGAAGTTAGCGAAAGCAAGTGCTGCAACTCTTCTTTAACAAGAAGGGCTACTCGAGGGTGCATTTTACGCAATTTTTGTTTAACCGGTTTGATGTCAAGAAGAGTAACGATATTGTGAACCACAATATCGGGATCGAGTCCTGGCATATCCTCATATGACCAAGAAAAGGCTTGACGATGGTTGGAAAGAAAAGTGGTGAAGTCTCCTAACTCCTGTGGATTAAGAGATTGGCTGACCTTAATGATGCGAGGGTCTTTAGAAGTCCCTATATTAAGATCGACAGTGGCTTCGTTGAGAAGCGTAGACGTGTCAGAAGGGATGGTTTTAGGAAGATAAGAATCCTCTGCCCCTAGATAGGTGAGGATAGAGTCATCATCCGCACAGTGGATAGTGTTGATAGTGGGAGAATCATCTCCAACTATTTCAGGGAAGATTAACGGTATGGAAGTGGATTTGTCATTAGTTTTGTAGGTCAGTGGTCCTAAGGAAATGGTATTGACTAAAAAAAAATTTAGACGGAATGGAAATGGCATCATCCTCATCAAATGATGTTTCTGACCTGACGGGAGAAGATGGTTCCTCAATGAAAAGAGGCTCATCAAGAATGGTGATGGTGGCCTTTGAGAGGGGTTTAAATCCTAAACCAAATTTTTGATGTGGTTTAAGAGTTGGAATGGATGCGAGGTCATGCACACCTTGTTCATATTTTCCCAGGCCAAAGCCCTTCCACGCGCATCAATATAAATAAGTTTTTGCAAACGTGGGATTCTGTAGACAATCAAACCCTGTTGAATAGGGTTTAGCCCTAGGAGGATAATACGGGCAATAGTGAGGTGTATCAAGACCATCGTAAATGAAATTAGTCTATTGATTGGGTAGACCAATGGTGATGACGCGACCGAGACCTGGCTGATATTCGGTTGTTTGTCTGGTCTACCATACTCATTAGGCTTGAGATGGGCATCAAAAGAAAGAAGAGGAAGTTCTCCTAGCGAGAAATGCTGCAATGTCTCTTCCAGATTTTGGAAATTTGGTAATTTAGTTGTAGGTAAGGAAGAGGATGACGCCTCGCCAGAAGAACAAGCATCCTTCTTTAGAGGGGCAGACCCTGTGGTCATGTCACATTGTGCAGAAGGAAAAGGATCTCCTGGATGAGTATAGATTTTTCCCTCATACTGATATTTTAAGCACCGATGGAGGGTTGATGGGGACAATGCATTGTATGAATCCAGGAGCGTCCTAGGATCATATTGTAGTGGAATTTTCCCTCAACAATGTAAAAGAGCTCATGAAGTAATTTTTTACCTACCGAATGGGCAAGACCACAGTTCCTAAAGTAACTGCCAGCTGATCGTTAAATGATCGAAGGGTGAAAGGTGGTGGTGACACTACATTCTTAGGTAATTTAAGTTGTTTGAATGTGTGGGAAGAAATGACGTTGAGTGCAGCACCACTGTCGATCATAGTGCGTTTTAATGTAGTGTTGTTGATTTGAACCGTGATAAAAAGAGGAGCCTCTAAATCCTCGTAGAAAGGGGAGGTATTTCAGAATCCTCAAAAGAAATGGCGGTTGATGGTCTATTCAATCCAACAACCATCTCGAAAGGCTGGGGCTCATCTGAATTCACAAGTGATGTGATGCAGATTATCAATTAGAGCCTGGCGATGTTGTGGAGAAGATTGAATGAGGTCAAAAAGAGACATTTTGACCGGAGCATGGGTGAGTTGTTTCATAACACTCTCCTCAACTGACACGGGAATTTGAGCCCGAGGTGAAGCACGAATAGAGACCGAGGTCTTGAGGCTGATGAGGAAGGAAGAGCTCCTTCGGGGGCTGTAGAAATGACAACCCGTGGTCGAGATGTTGTGGATGATGATGGATTGTCATATTGTCGGGTTCTAGTGGCGATATGAATTGTGTCGATTTGAGAAGGCGGAAGATCATCCATAGTGGAATTAACAGAACTAGAGGTCTGAATGGACTGTTGAGGCTCAGATGAAGTTGGGACAACAGCAGATACTTGTTCCTCCTCCTCTTCCAAAAGAAGATCACTTTCTTCCAAGAGGTTGTTAACGATAGATTGAAGAGCTTTACATCCCTCGGTGTCATGACCCGGAGTGCGATGGTAAGCACAAATCAAATCAGAGTTGAACCAGGAAGGTTTTACTCCTTTAGGATTATAGGGTTTGATCAGGGGAAGGGATATGGATGAAGCTTGGATAAGTTGATGAAGAATTTCAGTATAGAATCCGGTAGACAAAGATGAGGACAGAGATGACGAAGGTGCCTCTTTTACCTCAACAGATTGCCGAGGTAAAAGAACCTGCATGTCTAGTTTAACAGTCTTTTTAGGGATCGTCTTACTTTTCCAGACATCGGGAGGAGCAGCCTTGGGCACTTGAGATGGAAGTGAGTGATACTGGATTGATTTTGGTGGTGGAGGAGCTCCTAGGATAGATTTGGAAGATGATGAAGATGTAACAAGTGTTGTGGTTTTCAATAAAGAAGGTTGCTTGATCGAAACAGATGATGATTTAGATAATGCCAACTTAGATGAGGGAGAAGCTCCCAAAGTATGTCTGATCGGAGGAACAATAGGTGCCCTATCTTTTGGGGATGAAGATGATGATCCTGATAAAAGAGATGACACCTTTCTAATAGGTAAATCCACTTTATGAGGTGCTGGTGAAGAAGGTGTTGTAGAAGAAGATGCCTTCTCAGCGGATAACTCCAATCTTTTATGAGGTGTAGAGAGGGATTTTTGAGGGAAAGCACCAAGAGTCTTGATGGTTGAAATATGGGTTTTCCTTTTTCAGGGATAGTGACAACTTCAACCGCATAAGGTGACTGTAACCTTTTTGGGGGAAGAAAATGGGGAGATACGGATGATGTATCATTAGATCTTAGTTGTCTCAGTTTAAGTTTAGGAACCGAGAGTGTAGGTGTCGTTACTATTTCTTTAGATTTCCCTTTAATAGGAAAAATAGTATCAATGACGGAAGAAGTGGATGATGAAGAAGTAGTTCCTTGTGAGGGAGATACTTCTGGTACAATAACGTGGGTGTAACTACTGTGGGAAAGGAGATGGGAAGAGTTAAAATCGAAGACGCTTCCGTCAAAGTTGGTACAACTATAGGTATGTTTACCAATGGCATAGTTGCAGCGAAAATGGGAGAAACAAAAGTAGATGTAGATGTAGTGGAAACTCGAAGGGATGTAAATGTCTCGAGCATCGAAAGAATGTCTGACGATGAGATAGATGAGGATGACACTGTCTCAGGCATGGATGGAAGATTAGATAAAGAGGCAGAGGGAGGTGAATCTATCTTCAACAATGTGGGAATACTCAAAGACGGGCTGTCTGAGGATGGTAGAATCCCAGCAATTAGCGGAGTGGCAGGAGGCTCTGATTCTATCGATGTGTTCACAGATGGCTCAGGTTTAGAAGAAGATTCTTCAGTAGAAATGAAGCTGATAGTATGAGTGTTTGGTTTTTGAGACCCTGAAGCATCATGGTTTGGGAATGATTGGGAAAAGGTTGTTTAAACACGTCAAGCACCTGATTTGGGGGAGCATTTGGGTTATCCAAAATGAGCTCACCTTTATCAATGAATTTCTGGACAAGATTCTTGAAGGTCTGACATCGTTCAATGTCATGACCTTTGGTTCTATGATAATGACAGAAGTCATTTTCCCTATACCAGAATGGACATTCTTGGCTTTCATCAAAATTTATAATAGGGGGAAGTTCGATCATGTGAACTTCCAACATTTTTTCCAAGATAGAGGCATATGATTCTCCCAACGAAGTAAAAGATTGAGATGACGAGGGTCCTTTTCGAGAAGATGAAGAGTCTTTCCGTGGTGTTTGATTAGAAATGTTATCGGCTCGTGGTGTTTTTAATACGATAGCATTGGTGGATCCCTGATTCTTGTCTTTAGAAGTGGAAGGGTTTGATTTTGTAAACCGAGAAAAATCTGGTTTAGTTTTAGAATGAAGTTTTAACTTCCCTTGTTCGATGGCGCGAGATTCAAGTTTGCGTGCCATCGTAAAGGCTTCTTCGAATGTGTGAAAGGTCTAGATCCTTAAGGTAGAAGAAATATGATTAGCACAGGATCGAGTAAATAACTCGATCTGTTGAGATTGAGGAAGGGAGAAAGACAATTGGTTTATTATCCCTCTCCAACGAGTGACAAAGTCTGCAATAGACTCATCATCAAATTGATGAATGTTATAAAGATCTGTAATCGAGATCTTATGTGCGATATTTATCAAAAAGTTTTCAACAAACATCTGGGCCAATTGAGAGAAAGAAAACAAGGAATGTTGGGGAATGTTATTATACCAGTCTAAAGCAGGTCCTACGAGAGACATAGGGAAAGTATGGAGCATAAGCTCCTAATCCTGGACTATAAGGTAGCAAGCATGTTTGAATGCTCATGAGATGTTGTTGAGGGTCCTCCCAACTATGAAATTTTGAAAATTTAGGAAGTTCCCATTGGGGAGGATAAGGCTTAAAAGCCACTGATGGATGAATCGGTTCATTGCATACTTCTTCAAAAGAGTATGAGGGACGAGCCCCTTTGGTGGATGCCTCCAGGTCTGTGATTTTCTTGAAAAGAATTTGGACCACATCAGATTGAGGAGGCATGCTGGTATGTCCCATATAAGAAGCAATTGGTGGATTTTGTTGTGGTGTTAATGGGGATTCATCTGTTGGTTAACAAGATGGTAAGAGGAATAACCAGGTGTTCTGGGTGATGCACAGTGAGGTATTTGCTATGAAGGAGCCTGTGTATAGACAGGCTGTGAGATGATGGGCGGTTGAGAAAAAGGTGGTTGAATGAAAGACGGAGCCTGTGATTGATGGGCTCCTACACTTGTTGATTGAATCGGAATGGATTGAGGAACATGGGTGTTGACTTGATTGGACATGGTGGGGAACAAAGTCTGAATGAGGCTTTTGATTTCTGGATTGGTTATTAAGGGCACCGATGCTAGAGGATGGGTAAAGGTTACTGTCGCTGGAGCATTGGAAGAAAGATGAGGTGGAGGATGAGAAGAAGGAACCAACTAACGCAAAAGGGGTTGATTCACTAAGAGATACTAACCTGAGACACAATAGATGGCATAGAAGAATTAACAGCAATCTGTGAGTGTGTAGATGAGCCCATTATAGCTAAGGCGAAGACTTCTCAAAAGTAGGTTGTGGGATAGCCGAGGTAACTGCGGCACTCGGAATAGGTAAGACTATTTGAGAACTAGTCGTCATGGTTGGTGGAAGAGAAAAAGGAGGTACAGGTGTGCCACCCTCTTCCGTGGTTCGAGGTGAGAAAAATGAGGCCAACTGTTCTACAAAATCCTGGGATGGTTCACGGGGATAATCGTAAACTTGTTGGATTGGTGGTCCCTGATCAGATATTTGAATAGACTTATGTACTAGATAGTCCATAAGGGCTACTAGATTGCGATCAAGGAGTGCCTGAAATTCAGGGTCCCCACGAGGAACATACTCTATGTCAGAAGCAGATGATATTTCTGAAGGACTGGGGGAAGCTGGACGTGAAGGGATTGCTTTAGGCTGATAGAAAGGATTATATGACCAAGATGGGGAACCAACTAACAGCGGTCCCAAGGAAGATCTGGGGGGTGCCGAAACATCCATAGTAGTGGTGATCTCGGAGGAAGAAGGGGTCATTTGAGCCATTCTTCTAGATTGTAATCGAGTGATGACCATCATAAACAAATAGAAATATAGCGAGAAAAAGAAGATTGACCTAACTAATGCACAGACAATTCAAGTAGCGTAGGTGATTATCTCTTTTAAATTTTTATGCTTTTAAGAAAGAAAATGTTAGGGAAGGCTTTTTAGAACAGGAACTACTCAAATAGCCAAACTAAGGATGGTTTGGGGAATGTTTGGTGAGGAGTCCCGAAGGCACTTCAGTAAAAGACCAGTACGTGGCTTGATATAGGGGCCTACCCCCGCACTTCACACACCGCTGCGATAAGGGAGTCGGGTGCTTTGCCAATATATACCAGAACTTCCGTGAATTTATAGCGTGGCCCGAGTACCGCATAGGCTCTTCCTCTTGGATATCACTTCCAAGTAGGCGAGGCCAGGGGAGGAATTCTTGTTTAAATGCTTTATACCTAGTGATTTTGGCTTTGTGTGCAAGGGTGAAAAATAAAAATCAAATAGTGTCACTACCGATTTTGATAAATTTTCCAACCTAATTAAAACTAGATGGAAAACACACAACAGAAATGATGAAGAAAGAGTTCCTTTTAAGCACTAAAAATGAAGTGTTTGATTTCGATGAAGACAAGTCAAACAGATTCTTTCCCAAATGCGATTAAATTCTTTTTAAGCACCAAAATCGAAATGTTCAAATGTGATAGAAAACAAACAAACAAAGTCTTTTTTTTTTTTTTTTTTTTAGTTCCTAGAAAAGGAGAAAACGCCGTAAAAGAGAAATACTGTAGATTTAGCTCTCCAAGGTGTGTGGACTTCAAAAAAGTGTGTTGTTGATCCCTTCCCTCAAACAATTCCATAAACAAGAAAAGTGCTCCGCAGAAAAGGTTAAGCAAACATACAAACCAATCCAGAAAGATATATCCAGATAATAGCAAAATGAAAATTTCTATTTTGGGAACTAGAAAATTTTCAAGGAAATAACAATTTTGCATAAAGAGATGGATCGAACATGCAATCTTGAAATCAAATGAAAGATTTACTAATTTTAGAAATAGAAATTGGAATTGAGATTTGCAAAAAAAGAAAGGATCTAACTTTGCAAATTCAGAAATGAAAGCAGCAAGACTGAAACGATGGAAGGAAATGCTTAAGAACAACTGATAAAAATCAGTGAAGAAAAAGAACAAAGCTCAAAACTGGAAAAGAGATGAACTTACCAATAAGGGACTTTGGTTGGGTCCCACCGGGTGTGCCAGAATGTAGATCAAGAATTTCACGCTTGTTACCTGTCCAAGTTAATGTACCAAACTAAACACAAAAGCCTTGAAAAACTCAAATAAAATCGATACCTGATAGACAAGATCCGGAAATGTAGACGGAAAGAAAGCTGATGTAGACAAGACGGGTGCACACAAGCAATCCTGCAAAGTAGATCCAAGAAACCTGTGAGACACAGATGCTTGACAGAAAAAGACCACGTTAAAAGATATTTGGGTGGACTGCGAAAAGTGGGTCCAGGAAGCGATAAGCTCCCTCGGCGGATGTCAGTCCACGTTTTCAATTAAGGAAAGAAGCATACATGATAAAAGATGTACGTAAAGGACTAGATTTTCTGATCAAAGGTAATAAACAGAATCTAAACAATGGACAGAAAGTAGCAGGAAACAAGAAATACTAAAAAAATGATGTTGGATTACTGTTACCTGAGTTCTTCTACCTGTCTGCAGGCTGATCGGCATCGATTAGGAAAATCGGCATCGACTAATTCAAATTGGCGTCGATTGATGCGGTGAAGTTGGCATCGATTGATATAAATTGGTGTCGACTTGGGAAAATTTGTAGGAAGATTGAGAAATCAGCAGTGGAGACTAGATCGTCGATCTCCGCTGGATCTGCAAGTGTCGTAAGGATACTGCCAAGGCTCCACCTGTGCTGGATGCAAGAACAGAGTCACCAAGAGATCGATGAGGACTCATGATGTTGATGTGGCAGGGAGCGAGTAATGGTACTCCTCTTAGGGATTGGTTTGGACAGGATTCGCTCTCACTTGATAGATGATGCTCAGACTTGATGCTCGAAAATCTCTCATTCTCCTTGTCTAATTCACTGTCTATCTCACCATCTGACTGTCTAACCAGAACTAAGTTTTGGGCCTCTATTTGTAATCGATGCCGACCGAGATGAAATCTGTGCCGCTCAAAAAAATTGGCGTTGACCGAAAGTCTGGTCGGCACCGATCAGGGAACAGACTCCCGAAATGGCCAAAAGGAGTAATTTCTGGAATGATGAGAGTGATCCTGTCACCTCAAATACGGGAAATATCCCACTGCTCAGTTTGGGAGGAGAAGAAATAGGGGGGATATATGGATAGAATAGATATGGGGTAGATAAGTGGTTATAATACATGTAAAAAGGTGTAATTGAGTAGTTAATATTTAATTACTCATGGGTAAAACATAATGGGGTGAATTAAACCTAGAATAAGTGTTTAAATCACAAATTGAATAATACCCCAAGGGGGCCATGGTGATATGAATGTGCCCCAGGTTACCCGAGAAGATAAACAAATGTGAGGGACACCAAATTGGGTAACCAATTTTCGGTGTCTACTGATAGCATAGTCGAGAACACATAAATGGAAAGATGCAAATGATTGTTTACATGTAAAATATGCATAAGAGTATGAAAAGGAAAAAAATGTATCAAATATATAAATGAAAAATGTGGGACCATAGTAGCCAGATTGAGCAAAGCTATGGAGGTAGAAATGCAAGAAAATGGTATTCAATTTGCTACCGTATTTCATATAATGAAAAGGGGAAGACTGATGTCAGATTTCAGAGAAAATAAAATGATGTATCAAGTTATTGGTCTGAACATTCCAAAATCTCATTGGTTAGATACCGATTATTTGGGAGATTGTAAAATTTCTATCTATGGTAGAAAAGGAGGATCTGAAATTGTGTGTTCAAAAGACAAAGTATATTTCCCTTTCATTAGATGAGGTTACTATAGTCGATAATACTTCATGGATATGTATTCATGTTTACACATTTGCTAATGAAATAAGGACTCCACACCTCTTAGAAATTCATAAAATGACTAAGAATTACAATTATGAAAATATATAAATTAGTGGTGTCAAATCAAGGATATTGCGAGAATGGATGACTTTGCCATTACAAAAAAATAGTTTGTCTCGAGAACCGATGGTGTAGGTATAATGCAGGGAGCCAGAAATGGTCTGTGTGTTAGACTTTAGACAACTATTTCTCTATATATGATTTTTGTCTACTTCATGGCTCACGAATGAATCTCGCCTACAAAATTGTGAGCACATTTGAAAATGTAGCTAAATTGGAGGAATTGATACGTGATCTCGCATGCCTATTATTCTAGCGCAATCAAGAGATTTTTAGAATTTCAAAAAAAATTATTGGACTGATAGAGGGAAAAAAAATCTCAAAGATGTAGATACTAGATGGATATCTATGTATGAACCTATGTGTAGAATATTTGATGAATATCCTTCATTGATAGGATTTATGTTTAAATCTTGCGCAGGATGGATGTAAAGCTAAAGATCTATTGTGTCGTCTAACTGGCATAGAAATTTTACTCACACTTTGTGGTATTTTTCCCATGTTGAGGGAGCTTAATATTTTAACAAAGCATGCACAAGATCATTATTTCTACATTACAAACTTCATAAGACTCAGAAGATGTGTTTGTTAGAGTTTAGAAAGTTTATATATTTCTGATGGGAGTTTTTAGGGTGCTTGCTTTTGAAAACTGGAATGCATTGACAGATTTGAAAAATTCTAGGTGCTTCTTAAAATACAATATACATGATCATCTGTGTATAACAACACATGGAAGAGAGATTCCACTTCATACATTCCAAAAAAGAGTTGATATGGCTAACTCAGAAATAGAAGAAGTACGAGTGACATGAAATTTATATGATACAATATTAATGGAAACTAGGAATAAGTTGAGAAAGATCTCTGAATCATTAGCTAAAGAGATCTGGGAAAGATTCAAAAATGATAAAATACTTGAAGCAATGGGAGTTGTAAATCCACAGTTTTAGAATTTATCAGGTGGATTTAACCATACACATCTATCAGTCCTTTATTTATCAAAAAAATAGGTGATCTAACTGATCATTTCTCTAAGACTGAAGAGATAAATGGATTTTTTTAAGAAGGCATTTTGAAAAGATAAATACTTAGTTCATAGTCAATGGATTTTTCTAATACTATGATATGACAAGTTCAATTTCTACAAAACCCATAGGATTACAAAGTGTCATGAAAAGGATTTGGAAGTATATCTATTCCAAAGTAGTATTCTTTGTGAATATTTGGCGAGTATATTAAGTTGTATGAGCTCTATCAAATAATGATTTTGGATTCAATGGAAGATGATAGGTTTTTCGAGTGCATTATCCTTTTAAATTCCAAAGTTTGAAATAGATTGGATAGGAATCTAGAAATTTGTCTCAGATTGTATGTTTCATGTTACTCAAAGTGGAGTATTTTCCTTATGATAGAGCAACGGCATTATGGAATTCACTAGTAGAAAGAAGATGATTTAGTAATATTATGTCTAACCCGGGGATCGAGAGACATTAATAGATCATGTTACAATTGATTTCAAGACAAAAATGAAAGTGTTGCTCCAAGAATGTTCTAATTCACATAGATTATAACTTTTCTATTGGAACAATGTCATTATATGTTTCAATTATCCCATTTGTTTTTATATTTGGTTTTCAAATTCAGACTAAAATAAGGAGACATTTGTCTTTTATATCTATTAATTGATTTATTTTACATCTGCAACAAATCAAAAATGTAAATATTTTAAAGAAACAAAATCAAGTAAATTTAAGCAACATTTACGTAAAAAATAAAAAATAAACATAGTTTGTATTAACAACATATAGTAACATTGTACAATTATAATTTCCAAAGTTCTTTTGAAATCGATCTCTCATGTGGCAGATTACTTTATGAAGAAAAGTACAAATTCGTAAAGCATTGTTAGCCAATACAATTCCAAAAAGTGGGTTTTCATAACATATCAAAGCTTCGGAAAAGTTATGTTATATAAGGACACATTACGAGGTCATCCTCTTTTTTGCTCGTGATTCAAAATCATAGTTTTCCTTATGTCTACCACATGAAATAAAAACTAAAAAGGGGTTGGCCACTATCTTTTAATTCCTACGCCAGTGTCGGAATTTCGACAACACACCTATCACATGGTGAACTTTACTAACATGTCTTATTTTATGTTACAGGTGAGGCTTGTTCTTTTTCTTGCGTTAGAGGTGGAGGATTCTACTGCATTTGTGTAGAGCTATCTATTATAACTCTTTATGCATGTAGATCTCATGTTGTTGTATTGATATTCTCTAGAATATTTAGTTCCTCCCTCACTACATCTCCTGGAGACAAAATTGTTGCATTTACGTTTGTATTTTCCTTTAGTAAGACTTCTGGATCCATCTTATGCTCCTTTATTATCCTTCTCAATGTATTATTTTATTTATTTATAACAATGAGTTTTTCCTTCAACTGTGCAAATGAATTCAGGATTTTGTGGGCATTCTTAAAATGTGCTTCAAATACAGCTACTTCTTTCTATAAAATTTTCATATTTTTCCTACAAAATAGAAATATTAAATTTTTAGTCTATTAGATAAAATGAAAAAAAAAATATTGCACTACTTATAAGATAAGGATTTTGCATGTAAAACTAAAAGCCCACTCACAACAACTTTTTCTTTTTCAACATTTTCTATTAAGACATTTGTCTTGTCTTTAGCCCATTTACTATATTAAGCCTATGCTTTGGCATTGAGATTCTCCAACTGTTTAGCATTATTTCTAAAATTTCATCATTGTAGTCATTACTATATGAAATAGCCCCGAGTGAGATTTTTAGCAAAACATCCCGCCATGTTGGTTGGCTTTCTACGTTAGTGAACAATGAATTCCTTTGAGCGTGATTGTGGTATCGTGTATTTATTTATTTTATCAAAAAATTTGCTCTCCTCTCCCAAGACCACACCAAATCCACATTAAACATTACAACCTCTTGAATTGTTACCCCTATACTATCTGATATCATATTTTCTAAAATAAAATGTGTCTTTTCATCATCGATTAAGTGGAGCATTTCTTGGAGGAGGAGGATAGTCATTTCCTATATTACATGCACATTTTGTTGTGGTTGAGGTGGAGTAGATTGAATCATATCATGGGTGTCAAAATAGTTACCCTTTTCGCATCACCACTTTTGAAGCCCAAATACTCCTCGTCAAGGGCGATGTTGTTGAAAATTTGTGTGGCTGTTACACTTAAAACACCACCTAGTGACAGTCCAGGAAATTATGTGGTAGTAGGATGAACTGTTCATGCTGACTCTATAGGAAACCTTATATTCTTTCTGCAGTTCTTCTTTTTGTTTGGACTGGACGTGTTGGAGGTATTGGTGGCCTCCTTGCAAGCGGAACGTGCCAGAAGCCACATTACCTGCATGAAGAAAACAACAAATTGTCAGAATATTATAGTTGTGCTTTGTAAATGCTAAAAAATTGTAAGGAAACAAAACATGCTATATATTATACATTACAATATACCTTGCATAGACGGAGACACAATTGTGACATTTTGATCTTCAAACCCGGAATGAGTTTTATCTTCATCATCAAACTCAATAGTTTTTGAATATAATAAATGTATAAAAGAACAATAGAAATATTAAAATACAATAGTACATATATAATCTATATTAATTGTTTGAATTAGTTATTTATAAAAAAAGATAACGTCATACCTAAAGTTAAATGTGATGGTAAACGTGATGCGCATATCGACCCGCGAGGTCACTTTTGACGAGGAGGTCTTACTTGTGTTGATTTTGTTGAATCCATGTTAGAATCAGTAGAGACCTCTGTAGGGGCTTTACCTCTAGTAATTGCCTCCTTATGAGATGGTGCAGCTATAATTTTTCTCTACAAAATAAAATCGCACAATTATTATTTTATCTAAAAATATTGAATTTGAAATCCTTAGAACAAGTAAAAAGAAAAGTAAGCTTTACCAACTTACCTATTGTTATTCAAAAGAAATACCTATCATTTTATCATTCATTGCAATTGGAATTTTATCTTGCAGAATTTCATAGTACGCTTCATAATAAAAAGCAAGAATATAATTGCAACAAGAGAATACAGTTCTGGATTTATCAGATTGATTGGCTTTGCGGGCATGGGAGATATTTTTTTATTATGTTGTAAAAATAACTACACCAATCAAATTATTGCCCTATTAGTGTCCACAATAAATATTGAACTACCCAATATGGAATGTCTATAGATCTACCCTGTAATACAATCCTTTCCTAAAAAAGTGATGCAACTGCAATAAAGAATTTGTTTGCAATACCTTGTAGAAGAAGGCCTCTTGATGAACAATTAAGAGGAGCTGCAATAACATAGAAGAAACGTTAGAGCCTTGGGTGGTCCAGTAATGTTAAGAACAAAATCATTTGAAAACAATAAACTTACCATCAACCTGTACATTGTAATGAGACTCCAAAACTTTTTGTCTTCATCTGTAAGAACAACCTTTGTAGTAACAGCCGGCTTATTTTCGAATGGTAAACCTGTTAACCGATGTACGTCCTCGGGTTCAATTGAGAAATAAATTTTATGATGTCTCAAATACATGAGGAGAACGTAAAATTTACCATCACTCTCATTGTAAGAGGCGAGAAGTTAATCAAGGACTGAAGTATCAAGTATCGAATTGGGGCATGTCCACAAGCCCGATAAATTTTGAGTTTTTGACCCAATCCTTTTGTGCATCTTTTTCTCTTAGTAGAGCTACAATATGTGGGCACATGAGGTTTTTGTATTGAAATTTGGGTGTAGGAATAGATGTGGTGTTGGCCATTGCTAAAATTTGGGAGAAGTTTGAAGATTGGAGAGCTTAGAGCACTAGAAATTTTCGTATAAAAGTGAATAATTGAACCTTGAAGGGGTATTTATAGGGGTCTATATGGTTTAAAGGACATGTGCTCGAAATATATTGGTTGGAAGTGGAGGCCCAACCCTTACTCACCCAACCCACATGGAAAAACATTAACTATCTAACCCACCCACACAACCTTTACATGTCCAACCCTATACCATCCAACCATTAGCCGACCAATGATTTTCCTTCCATCACACCCACCCAGCCCTTATCCGTCCAACCCCTCAAGGTTCAATCATCCAAACCTCCACCCAACCAACCCACATATCCAACAATAAGCCATCCAACCCACCTTTCCAACCCTTAGTCATCCAACTGCTCACTGCCTAACCCACCATCCAACCTTTGGTCATCCAACCCTTATTCATCCAACCCTTAGCCATCCAACCCTCACTCGTCCAACCCTTAGTTGTCCAACCCTCACCCATCCAACCCTTAGCCATCCACCCTCACCCATCCAACACTTAGCCGTCTAACCCCTCACCCGTCTAACCCACCATCCAACCCTTGGTCGTCCAACCCTTAGCCGTCTAACCACTCACACATCCAACCCCCATCCAACCCTTGCCCGCCCAACCCTTAGCCATCCAACCCCTCACCCATCCATCCCTCCCACCTAACCCCTCACTCGTTCAACCCCACCCACCCAATAGTCACCCAACCCCTCACCCGTCCAACCCACCCGCCCAACCCTTGGCCGTCCAACCCTCACCCGCCCAACCCCTCAACCACCCAACCCCCTACCAACCTATCTAACCAACTTCCTGCCCAATGGAAACTCCCACCTAATGGAAACTTTGTGAAATGAGGAAAAATGCTCTCTGTGAAATCACCTTTTCCATGAAACATTTTTTCAGATATTCGCCAATGATTCGAAAGTCAATTTTTGAGATTCACCAATGTTTCAAAAGTAATTTTTTAGAGGGGTCTTCTTAAAATGAACCATGTGTTAATTATAACTTACTCTTTATTTGTCTTAATCAAATGAATTCAGAAAATAAAAGTTACAACAGCCAACATCATTTCATTCAAGTCACTTGCAAGGTAAGGATCCCTATTTATTCCCTTTTGCATATCTAGAGATCAACATTAATATTCCTTGCTACATAATAACAATGTAAGTAAGTGACATTTCCCTTAACTTTCCCAAGGTTATAAATTAATGCCAAGAAGTGAAGAAATGTAAATCAACATATTACCAACAAGCTCACTTTCCAAGTAAAAGAACTATTTCATTGAAGACACCATTGCCTTTAGCTAATCCAATCAAGAAAGAATGATTCAAGCAACAACCTTCATCATTTCCAATTTAAGACAACATTTCAAGATGACAAGAAATAATCAAGTTCTTTCCATAGTTTACAAAATTGGCCTTAGGCCCTAGGCACTTATTCCCAAGAATAGTTCAACAAATGAAACATAATCATTTCATCAAACTACATTTCCTCAAGAAATAGAATAAATGCAGCTTTCCATAGGTCTTCCTCTTTCCCTTCTTATTTTTCATGAAACTTATCTACAAAAGCGTTAACATCTGTCAGTTCATTTGAACTGAGCATGATAGAAACTAAATCCTTGGAACCATATGTTCTATCTAACAACTTCGAGAAGGAACACTTCTTATTAATAGAAATCAATCAAGGGTTTAGAAAAATATTTTCCTATTTGAACAATTCAATAGCATCATACTCAAGCGGATCACAACCCTATAGTGTTAGCATATAACAATCCAAAACAAGTCTAATTTCTATCAACTAGAAGACTTATTCACAAATCAGTTTAGTAATCATCCAAGTTCAGTCAACAAGTAATCCATAAACATGCAAGTATACATTATCGCTTACGCAATATCACACTGATGATGCAAAGCCAAGTATACCGACAGTAGATAATAAGCATGAGTAGAAATGCCTTAATTATGCAGTCCCATACTACATGATTAAAACATTTCTCTCAAGTCCAATCAATTACATTCAAAATTGAATTCATTCCAAATGTTCCAATGTTCTAAAGGTTGGACAAGATCTATACAATTGGTTATAGAAATAACAACAACAAGCTCTCAAGGCCCAATTCTGTTTTAGCCTATCAAACAAGAAACTAAACCAAAATAACTTGGCTTCAACCAAATTCAGAGTGCATGAGATGCATTGAATATATACAACATATATATAAATCATCAAGGAGATAGTGCAAGAAATGCAAGTATTCCATACAAGTTAGATAAAGAATCATATCAGTTTGAGTACATCATTCAGATTTAGAACAAGTGATTGAACTAAGGAAGAGAAGACTCATGGCTAACATTCTAGCAAATTGATTAACAATATTTATGATCATCTTCATATGATCAAGTATCGAGAGGAGTTAGCTTTATCAACACTCAAAGGAAAGTATGATAAATCATCTAACTGGTACATGCGAGACCCAACCTTAATTTTTTAAGGTAAGAAGATAATAATGAAAAAACTTAAACATATTCAAAGATATAACAGTTCAACATATTGTTATCAAACTGGAAGTCTACCTAAGACCCAAACAGTTCACAAAAGGAATCACAATAATCTCAGTAGCCATTAACTACCTTGGTTCGAATAGTCACTGCTACTGACCAAACCAAGCCAGACCACCTCCTACTCATTCACACAAAATATTCCCAAACATTCTTACGACCTAGGCAAAAAAATATCCCATCCATGGTGCAAGGAATTTGAAATAACTAGTTAAGTTGAATAACAGTCCCAAGATTTACCTACACACGGTGGTAAACATGTTAAGTCATGGCGGGTGAAAAATATTACCCCAAAATCCCAGTTGCACTCCAACTCGACATGGGTTTTCAAACTCGACAACCTTCCTCAAAATGAACATTGAAAAGGAGATAACCAAAATCCAGACCGAATGGGTTCAAACATCCATTCCTTCCAAACGGGGTGTTCAAATCATTTACCCTAAATCCACAGTTACAAGATTGAAGGGTTCGATCATTTGAACTAAAATAAAACACAACCCAGCTAAACAAATTTGGCACAAAAATGATAGTCTTATTTGAACCAAAATAAAACTCAACCAAGACAAACAACCTTAGCACAAAATGATAGTATTATTCAACTGAGAAATCAAATTCAAGTTTGACCCACAACATAGGGTCATCGTTTCCCAAAAAGATAAGAAAATGTCATACCATAGCCATAGAAATAATAATATAGAGGTCGATAGCAACATTACAACCCTGATTTAAGAGTATCCACACATGTAACTAGAAAGAAACATTTTATCCTTCCATTACTAGTCAAGGAATTATTTACAAACATTCCAAAACAGACATGTGAAGAAAACCAACTTCATCACCATGATAAGGCCAAAATACAATGGCATGATCAAAAACCAGTTCCAACAACTACTTACCAAGCAACAAGTTCCATTTTACCATGCAATAGTAAAAACCCAAAACCCCAAAATGCTTTCTATAATAAGAAAAGTTATTTAACGAATCAATTAGATAGAATAAGTTTTTGCAAGGGATTAGAGCCTATCATGCCTAGTAGAGCTTCCCAAAGTCTTTTTCCAGCTCCCAGGATCCTTCTCCCAATTCCACGATAGCTTCCACAGTCGAAGTAGTTCACCAACACAACTTTCTCCACCCTTCCACTTAGAATCCTCTCCAACAGTCTCTCCAATGGTTTATTATGTTACTTGTATTGATGATGCAACAAGGAAAGTTTGCGTTTATTGTATTAGAAACAAATCTAATGTATTTGATACTTTTGTTAAATAGAAAGCCTTGGTAGAGAATGAAACAGTCTTAAGTTAAAATGTCTCAGTCGATAATGGAGGGGAGTATTGTTAAAGTAATGAATTTTATGATTATTGTTCTAAGAATGGAATCCGCAAGCAAAAGACGAGTTCTAGGAACTCCAGTAGAATGGGGTATCGAAAGGACGAAAGTAACAATAATGGAATGTGCTAGGAGCATGAGGATACATGTAGGATCGCCTCTTTCTTTTTGGGCGAAGCGGTGAGCAAATCTATGTACTTGATAAACAGAGGACCCTCAAGTGCCTTGGATGGAGGCATACCTGAGGAGGCTTAGTATGGTAAGAAAGTTGATTATTCATTTCTTAGAGTCTTTGGATGTGAGGTGTTTGTTCATATAGACAAGGATGATAGGACCAAGCTAGAGGCTAAATCAAAAAAATGCACTTTCATTGGTTATGGTGGTGATGACTTTGGATATAAATGTTGGAGTATTAAGGACAAGAAAATCATTCGATCTAGGGATGTGGTCTTTAATGAGAAAGTCATGTATAAGTAGCAGTTGTAGGAAAATAGGGAAGAATCCAAGAAAGAATATGTAGTGGTAGAGGATCTTCCGGATGGGAAAGTGACACATGAATCGATCAGGAACCCCCTCAATAGGAACCCCAAACTCCTATATTGAGGATGTCTTCTAGGGTAAGAAGAGAACCTGAATGTTTTCTCCTTCTCTTTATTATTTATTACTCACTGATAGTGGAGAGCCAGAGAGCTTTGATGAAGCAATGCAAGTAGATGCTAGGAAGAAGTGGGAGCAAGCCATGGATGAGGAGCATAAGTCTCTCATGGAGAACCAGACTTGGGATTTGGTGAAGCTACCTGAAGGAAAAAGAGCATTTCAAAACAAGCTGGGTGTACGAGTTAAATATGAAGAAGGAGGAAAGAAAAGATATAAGGCCCAGCTGGTGGTCAAGGGGTTTGCATAGAAACAAGGTATAGATTTTGATGAGATTTTTTCTCCTGCAGTAAAAATGACTTCTATCATAACTGTTCTTGGAATAGTGGCAGCAGAAGACTTGAACTTAGAACAGTTAGATGTAAAGACTACATTTCTCCATGGTGATTTGGAGGAGGAGATATATATGCGCCAGCTTGAGGAAGGATATGAAGCCAAAGGTAAAGAGGAGATGGTGTGCAAACTGAAGAAGAGCTTGTATGGCCTGAAACAAGCTCCACGTTAATGGTATAAGAAGTTTGATAGCTTCATAATGGAGCAATGTTATATTAGATGTCATTCGACCATTGCGTGTATCAAAGAAATTTGAGGATGGAAGTTATATTATCTTGTGTTTGTATATTGATGACATGCTAGTTGCGGGTAAAAACATGCAGAAATAAAATTACTCAAGAAATAGCTAAGTGAATCCTTTGATATGAAGGATTTGGGGGTAGCCAGACAAATCCTTGGTATGAGGATAACTCAAGAAAGGAAGGAACAAAAGCTGACTTTATCTCAGGAAGAGTACATTAAGAAGGTATTGGATAGGTTTAACATGCAGGATGCTAAACCGGTTGGGACTCCTTTGGCAGGCCATTTTAAGTTATCAAAGGAGCAGTGTCCCAAGATAGAGCAGGAAAGAAACCAGATGTCCATGGTACCTTACTCATCAACGGTTGGTAGTTTGATGTATGCTATGGTGTGCACTAGGCTGATATTGCCCATGCAGTGGGAGTTGTGAGTAGATTTATGAGTGATCTAGGTAAAGAGCATTGGCAAGGTAAAGTGGATCCTTCGATATTTGAGAGGGACCATGGGGACGCTTTGTGCTACGGTGGATCGAGACACCACTTTACGTGGTTATGTAGATTTATACATGGCTAGAGATGTTGACAGCAGGAGGAGCATGACAGGTTATATTTACACTGTAGGTGGGACAGCAGTGAGTTGGATTTCATGACTACAAAATCTGGTGGCTTTATTAACCACGGAGGCTGAGTATGTTGTTGCCACAGAGGAAAGCAAATAGATGATTTGATTACAACAATTTCTTGAGGAGTTAGGGCATAAGTAGAAGGAATGTAAGCTACATAGTGATATTCGTGAGTGCTATACACCTAGCTAAGAACTCGCTTTCCACTCCGTGACGAAGCATATATAGTTGAGATATCACTTCATCAGGGTAGCTTTGGAAGAAGATAAGTTGAAGTTGGAGAAAATTCATAACAGATCAAAATCCTACATACATGATGACCAAGGTGGTCACAAGAGGATAAACTAAAGCTATGTTCACTTTGGTTTTCCTTCACTGAGATGATAGTGAAGGGTTAAGAAGCTTGCTCGGTGGAAATTAGCCTCCAAGTGGGAGATTGTTATGTTTGTGGAGCCTGTTTTCATGTTAGAGTGTGGTACACCTTCTATGTGCTACACTCGGGTACTTTTACTGGCAGTCCGCTCGTCGGTGAGCGGGTCGGGGTTCGGGGTGAAGCCCCCCCATCGAAGGGGGTTCGGGGTGAAGCCCTCAAGCAAATTTTCATGGGTGGTTTATTAACCCATGGGTAATGGGTAACCATTATGGGTTGTTTTTGGGCCCATGGTTTTTCGGTACCCATTGTTTTGATACCCATGGTTTTTTGCCCATGGTTTTGATACCCACGATTTTGTATCAAACTGCTTAAGCAATTGTCTATTTATATGGTCTTATGCATATGATAGATAGACAAGCAAATGTATTGCAGATGTGTTTTGAATTCGGGTGTGAATTAGCAGAGTTTGTTGAGCATATCTCCACACGGATTTGGGTATTATATTGAGAGAGTGGAGGCTTGTAATAAAATCTGAGCAAGTGATTCTTGGTGGACATAGCCCAAATTGGGTGAACCACGTTAAATATTGTCTCTCTATGTTGTGTTATTTATTCTACACTTTTATTTGAGATCTATAATATTTTCTGCATATTAGTTTCTACTATTGCGATTCTATAAGGGATTATTCCGCATATTTTATCTCTTATTTCCTAACACCTAGTGGGCACGTTTAAAACATCCAATGTTATCTCATTTGACGGTTCTAAAATAATATCACTTTAACTAGAGGACCACGACCTTCCACTCTTTATCACCACCCAAATCAACAACACCTTAGTAAAAATTGATATGATCAATAACAGTGCTAATATCAACATCATATCATCACATGCCTTCAATAAACTTCAATTACCTAACACCATTGTCACCCCGAAACTAAGCGTGTTATGAGATATCGATGACACCATCGACCCCACATTGGGCACAGTCATCTTACCACTCAAATTCAGCATTAAAGCTTTCCCTAAACTCTTTTGTCTCGGTAGAAAGAGAGTTCCAATATAACATATTGCTAGGACAACCCTAAATATGCACTATGTTTTGTATCCCATCCATCCTTTGTTGATGTCTTAAATATGAGCATGAAGGTAAAAATTTCACGGTTCCTACAGATTTGAATCATTTCAAATCTTGTCACATGACATATCATCTAAACGATGTGATCATTCCCAAATCAAACTTGGGATCCTATAACAAATATTCCACCATCTCATCCATTCCATCATCAAAATTACCAGATGACACTTCCTTTGACGACGTCATGCAATGCCTTTCACTAGGGAGTATCATATCCTTACACTTAATTCACTTCCTATACCAAATACATATGGAAGGCCCGACAAACAACCCATGTATGAACCTAATGTTGGATATTTCATCTCCTATAGTATACCACACCTCAAAACAAATATTGTCTATAGAGGGATCAACCACCCCTCTACATGTCCTACTTATCAACGTCATGTCAAACCATTTATATAAGACTTCAAATTTATATATAATCAAGTCTTTACATAGATGTATCTCCATTGCTTTGCCTAGAAAGGATTCAGACTGGGATGTTATGAGTAATGAGTTCACAACATAATCCTTGATTACTCCCGCAAACTGCATGAGAAATATGGGTTAGGTTTTAAAAATGTATCCTCGATTATTTAACCAACTTTGTCTCCGAACCCATTATAGAATCAAAACCATCTTCCTCGTCTACATGCAATGACCCCATGGATACTAAGACACCTTGTCAATCCTACCTAATTTTTTTTAA
The DNA here is from genome assembly GCA_018340775.1 of Taxus wallichiana var. yunnanensis. Lineage (NCBI taxonomy): Eukaryota > Viridiplantae > Streptophyta > Pinopsida > Cupressales > Taxaceae > Taxus > Taxus wallichiana. The sequence continues at coordinate 286,362,971 of CM031234.1, read as the reverse complement.
TTCAATACTATTACATTAGGGCCATTGACTTATCAAACTAATCATGGTATGGAAACCCTTCCTCTCACTTGGCCTAAAATGATATAAGAGGATTCACCCACCGTTGACATTCTTCAAAGCCAAGGTGACCAAGCCATCCTCTATCGGATGGGGATAGAGGATCATTTCCTTTATAAAACCTTACCACCTCACATGTCAACACTTCTCAACAAATCCACTATCAATGTTAATATAGGGACTCCGCAGGAACCTCACATAGTTAAATTTGGATAGTATTTAGATCCTCAAGAGTTAAACAATTTTAATGCCTTATTGTCAAAAATAGTCAAGCCTTTGCATGATCATATAGTGATATTCCAAGAATCAACCCCAACATCATCAATCACAATATCATCACCTATCCTAATGTCAAACCTATCAAACAAAAATTACGTAGGATGTGCCCTCACATAGCCCTTCTCATCAAAGAGGAGTTACAATGTTTTCTTTCCGCTAATTTTATTATACCTATTCATTACCCATAGTGAGTTTCTAATATTATACTTGTCACCAAGGCTTCAAGGAAATTTTGAATCTGCACCGACTTCCAATATCTTAATCTCGAATGTCCTAAAGATGACTTCCCTTCCAAATATCAACCAGCTTATTGATCTAACTGTTGGCCATGAAATGCTCTCCCTTATGGATGGCTTCTCTAGCTACAATCAAATCCTCATTGCCACCAATGATCAACATAAAACATCCTTCATCACTCCTTGGGGACTTTCTATTACCAACTAATGCCTTAAGACTTAAAAATGTCATCACCACTTATTAACGCACTATTACATATATCTTTCATGATCTTATCCACAAAACGTAGAATACTACATTGATGACCTTTTAGGAAAATTAAAACATCATAAGGATCATCTCACCATCCTTGATGTGATCTTCACTCATCTTATTCAATACTTCCTTCATCTTAACCTCGTTAAGTGTGTGATTTTTGGTAAACTTTTAGGGTTCATCGTGTCTATTTTGGGTATTAAAGTAGATTCTACCAAGATCAAATCCATCATCAAGATGCCTCCTCCATCAAACCTCAAATAGCTTTGAGCCTTTAGGGTAAGCTTCAATCTATCTGTCACTTTATCTCACAACTTTCATATAATTTTGAAGCTTTTCACCACCTCTTTTGAAAGGATGTAAACTTTAAATGGGATCACAACTATCAAAATTCCTTCAATGACCTTAAACAATACCTCATATCATCATCTATGCTCATACCTCTAAGCAAGCAAGATCCGTTCTACCTCTATATATCCACTACCGATCACAATTTGGGTGTCATGTTCACTCATCGAGACGAGCAAGGTCATGAACAAGATTTCCACTATATAATCCACACCCTCCATGATATGAGAATTGTTATACCAAATCCAAAAATTTGTATTGTTTCTTGTATTTTGCAACTTATAAAGTAAGCAATCATCTACTCAATCACAAGACTTGCATCGTTACCAGCTTTAATCCTCTTAAAACCATTCACTCTAAACTATATCATAGTGATCTCATCACTCGGTGGCTTATGCTCATGACTGAGTTTTACCTTGAGTTCATGTCGCAAAACTCTATTAAAGGTCAATCTATCACTGATCAACTCATGTAAGCCCCTCTACCTGACAATCAACCACCTCACGAATAATTCCCCAACGAATCAATCAACATCATTGATCACAAATACACCCCTCTCAAAATGATAGTCTTCTTTAATGGATTTAATTGTCAGCAAGGGGAGGTCTCAAGTATTGTCATTATACCCCCTAGGGGAATCTTATCCCTCTATCTTTCAAACTAAATTTTGAATGCACTAACAACATGGCTAGATATGAAGTTCTAATCATGGGTATTAAAACAAATGTCATGCTCAATGTTCAAATCTTAGACATCTATGGAGACTCACAAACTTGTCATCAATAAAATCAAAGGAATTTATCAATGTAAAAATGAAATTCTACAAAAATATAAATCCATTGTTGAATTCCTCTTAGAATCCTTTGATTGTTACACTATCTAAACATTTTTGTGATCTTCTAACAAATTTGTAGACACCATGGCTTCTCTTGCATCTCTCATTCCTTTATCAACTAATGACTCTAAATTGTTCATTGTTGTGCACAGATTTGATCAACCATCTCACAATAATGAACTCCCTTATATCAATACCATCGAAAACAATCAAATTAATCACTAGAATACTCAGACATTTGAATATCTCTCAGAATCTAAAATTCCTTCTGACCTATCTAAAAACACTAAGCAATATTTCATCCAATGTACCGGGTGATATGTCATTGTGGGTGGTGTTTTATATAAGTGTGGATTTTATGGTCTCTTGTTAAGGTGCCTAAAATTTCATGAATCTACTAAATCCATTCAATAAGTCCATAATGGCATATGTGGTGGACACTTTAACAGACAAGCTGCCGCTAAGCATGTCCTTTGAATGGTCTAATACTTGGCCTACTCTTAATTAAGATTATTTTCTATACGTCAAGAAGTGCATAAAATGTCAACAACATTCCAACCTCAATCACATTCCTAGTCAAGTTTTAGAACCTTCTTAAGGCCTATGGCATTTTTCATAATAAGGGTTTGACCTCATAGGTCTCATCAATCCTAGTTCATCACAACAACATCACTCTATCGTCATAGCCCATGAGTATTTCACTAAATGGCTAGAGGCCATTCCCTTAACCACTACTTAAGATAATAAAATCATTGATTTCATATATCAACATATCATATGTCACTTCAGTATCTCTCATAAGCTATTCCGTGATAATAGAAAATCCTTCAAGAATAAAGAAGTCAAGAGATTATGTGACACATTCAACATCAAACTAATATTCTCATCACCATGCTATCCATAAGAAAATGGAAAATCCGAGTCTTCTAACAAAATTCTTATGAAAATGGTTGATCAAGTAGGTAGAATTTGGGACCTCCAAATCTCATTCTATCTTAGGGATTATCATACTAGCATCCATACTCCTACAAGTGCTACACCCTTTTCTCTAGTCTATGAATCTAAGGTGGTCTTATCCCTTGAATTTTAAATCCCATCACTCTATGTATCCCTCAAATATTTCATCCCTGATGAGGACTATTGATAATACCATCTAGCACAATTAGAATTTCTAGATGAGCGACATCTAACACTCTTGAACATCATCATGTCTATCAAGAGCACATCAAACGTGCATATAACAAACATGTAAAATAATGTGACTTTAACATAGGTGATCTCGTTCTCAAAAAAATCAAAATGTCACTACTCTGGAAAGGAGTAAACGTGAAAAAATTTCCCCTAACTAGATTAGTCCATATGTCATCACTCACAAGTATGGGTCGAATCTTATCATCTAGCCTCCCTTGATGGTACACCTAAAAAGGAATCTCTAAATTCTTTACACTCGTGGCCTTTCTACTATTAACACATAAAATTTCATGATAATATTCACATCAAAGATCTTAATCCATTACCAATCATTCACTTCATCATTATAATGGTTTGAAAGCACGTGGTTTCCTATCACTATCATTATAAACCTTAAGATATGAGCACCGTGGCTCTGTTCATCTCATTTTTCACATCGAAAAGTTCTTACTTCGTAGGAACCCAGCAATCATTACATCCATCCACCTTGTGTATTGACTAAATACATGTCATGGGGCATACATGTGTATTCTATGCACATATCTCTTCCCCTCCTCAAAATGGTCTATTAGGGCTTGCCCTTCAAGCATATAATAAAGTTAAAAATATTCATGGATGCATATTATTGAAAATAAATATATTGATCCCTTGAAGGATAGTTATCAATAAGCAAAAAACATATTGTCAAAAATAAAATTATACTGATCCCTTGAAGGAAGGCTATCGAGAAAAGTAAAAATAAAATTGTAGACCACTCCTCGAAGGATGGATACCTATGTAAAAATTATTCCTACATCGATCAACCTTTAAAATTCAAAATATTAAAATCATCCTAGGAAATATTCCCACATCAATCAGCTTTCCCATCAAAAAAACTTCCCACATCTATCGGTTTGCGTTCAAATAAAATGTATAGCTAGGAATCTCTCTATGAAACCATTGAAAGGAGAACCTACTCTCCCAAAACCTGCATGTGTCAACCTTTCCCATTTCCTATGAAGGTATAAATCTCACTTACATCTATATCTAAATATCCTACATGTGATTACCCATTGATATTCATGTGTTAAACATCTCGTTATAAGACCAAAAAATGCAAAATCCTTCATTATGTTAATTCCCATCACACATGTATCAAATCCAGTATAAATCAATCATTTCACATTTTATTATTATCCAAGATTAAAACACATTTTGATATACATAAATATCACATTAAATTCAAATGTCCATAACACATAATATCAATACAACACCATCGTCTATCAATATCCATATAACATCAAGATTTATCAACATCAATATAACATTAAAACATCAATATTAAATATAATCATAAGCACATCACATTAAAGTAAAATCAACAAATAGGCCATAAAACAAAATCATCATCATATATCATATCAAAATGTCTCTATACATAATCTCGATTCTCAAAGCTCCATATATTCTCCTTTCAATGGTTTCATAGAGATATTCCTAGCTGGTTGTTCATCACCACCACCACCATCCTCACCCCTACCCTCATCACCATCATCATTTCCTTGGTGATCCACCTCCACAAAGGCACACACCGATGTATCACCTCTAGTAGGTTGATCCCCCACCATGTGGAAAATGCCTCTAGAACCATGTCATCATCTAAATTTTTCGGCACTCCATGATCATATACACCCATCATTCCCTCCTCATCGGGAATAGAATGAGGCACTTTGTAACCACCGACAATGGCGTATCTACATCCTCATCACCATGTCTATATGGCCCCACGGCATCCAACACATCTTGAATCAACCTAAACTTTCATCTGAAATGGATAAATTGGATTAACTCCCACTCTCCCTTCCATCATCCTTTCACCCATAAATATTTTTGGGTCGCCCTAAGCTCACATTCCTGTCCCTCTCCCACATGGGAAACACAATATATGGTCTCCACCTAATGTCACCGAGCACTGTAAACCTGACAGAGTTGTCTATAATAATCCACACTATGTACTAGCCCTACATCTTCCTATAAGAACACCACCCGACAAATCTAGTTGACCTCTCTAACGTTGTCGGGTATCCTCACGGAAAACCTCTAGGTCGACCACCTGCAATGTGCTCGTATTCCCAACATTGTAGCACAAAACCAAAGCATCGATCCTAAACCTCTTCTTGATCCTCTATGAGAATAACTCCTTGTAGGTTTGGGCTAGTAATGTAAGGGCCCACGCATATACAACCATATGGTCCATCATATCATTATCCAAGGATACTAACCCCTAGTAGATTCAAAAAAATTATAACACATGATCCATATCATCATTAGGGTCATCAAGGCACAATATTATATCTTAGGATCATACAAAGCCTCATATAAGAACCCACGATGAAAAATATACACCCTCAAAGCATCACCTCTAAATAGTCTCATAATCAAATCAGCCCGCTCTATCTCATTAGTCAAATATATCCCCTCTCCATGCATGGGAAACTTCATAATCTTGTGTACATCCTCTAGGGTGATCGTCATCTCACTCGTCGACGAGAAAAATTACAAGTAATAGGATCCCATCTCTCCAATAATTCCAATAATAATACTCACTTCCTATGGATAAGTCTATACTTGATACATCCCCCCAAAACCCACATCCTCTAAATGAAACCAATCCTCATCCGACACCCAAACCCTCACATCCTCTTGAATCATAGTAATCTTGTCTCGATAATCAACTTGTCCCTTGTCTCGCATCTACAAAACATAAAACATTCATTAGAAAAATGTTTCACTAAAATTTAATCAAAATGCACAAAAAGATCCAATTGCTCTTTATTCACCATAATCATCGTTGTTTTATCCAAATCACACACAATTCGACAAAATCATCGATGATTCCAATGACTCAACAAAAATTACCCCATACAGCCCCAAATATTAAAAAAATTAATCAAAAATTCAAAAATGGTAATTTCCTCTCCTGGGTGGGTCTCCTTTGCCTTCCAAATCCTCCGCAACCTCCATCTCCCAATTATCACTCAATTACAGCTCTAAATCTCACAAATCACATGATAAAAATAAATGACCATGATCAAACTAACTATTTATGGGGCACTAATATTCCTGCCCTAGAATTGCTAAAAATTCCTATAATTGCAAAGGATTCCCATAATCATCCACGATTCAATTAAATCTCCCATGATTGCCAATAATCACTAACAATTCTCCTTAATCATCAAAAACACACATTTTTCAACATCAATAGCTACTTCAACAACATTATCACACTTGCATAGCACATTTATCCAAAGTGTGCCTCATTTTGAGGGCCCTAAGACCCTTACAACCAACCAATCCAATTTCAAAACTTCCTCACTTAAGTGACTCAATTCAAACCAACAATCCTTCATGGATTCATTTTACGACCCTAACACCAGTAAACCATATGTCTATAGGACATGAACCCTTTGACTCCCCTATCACTCAGTTCTTGGGTCTTTGCAACATATCTCTACTCCCTACAAAACATACGTCTATAGAGTATGAACCCTTTAGTTCCCCTATCACATGATTCCATTCGGCATCCATCTTGTTTTGATACCTTGTCTTGGGAAATTCAAAATGAAACACATACATAAAATTCATTTAATCAACTCAATCAATCTAGTGATCCTTGTACTTTTTCAAATTCACTCTCAGTTTGAGGGGGGATCACCCATTGTAGACATCCCGCACTTACTACTATTTACCATACCGCCAAGTTTTTTAATATGTGGTTCTTGAGTAAGAAAATTATTCAATAATGGCACACTTCCTAGTCCATCCCCTTATGGTGTTTGTTTCTATTACTTTTATCTTTCACATTTTTCACTCATACACCCAGATTAAGTGGAGTCATAAGGATCCCCGTCTATCGGTCCTCACACATTTTTCATCGAGTTTTCTATGGACACTAGCACCCAAGACGGAGACTAGTGCCCAAGTGCTCTTTTCCATCTTGGGTGCACGTGTCGTCTTTTCTTTTTATCATATTTTTTGCAATTTTTGGTCAAGTATTTTTGGTTTTCCCACTCATATCCCGAGGTACTAGTCGACATGTCAGGTCATTAGTGTCAAAATTCAAGAAAGAGATCCCTATATAAACACAACATACATACCATTATAATGGCAGGAAATTTATATCAAGGGATATCTATCTACATATCAAAGGGACTGCATCTTGGGCTTATTATTCTGCATACACACTACATAGGAAGGGGAAGTTCATTTTTCCATCCACACATTTTACATTCTATCTAGCTATTGCCCCTTATCTTGGCATCATCGGCGTAAGGGAAACCTAGGAGCACTATTGCACACACAAGAACATAGAACTAAATTGGTTTTGAGATGTAGTATAGTGTTGAGTCATAAGTTGACTTATTTGTGACAATCGAGGACAGTCCAACCCCTCATTTTTCATCTTTCTTTTTAGGATTTGATGTAGTTTGATGGTTTTGTAGGAGATTATTTTTGTTGCATATTTATAGGTACTTCAACGATCCAAGTGTGAGATATGGAAATCAATGGCGAGCAAGTGTGAAACCCTAAGACACCGCCAAAACTAGATTCTAGTTTTTTTGACAAACCATTGCACCCCATAGAGATATAGGGTTCATGCAGTGCCCTCGCCCTTACTCAGTGCATGTGTCTAGGAATTCTTGACATCTCTACATTTTTCTAAGTTTGATTGCGACACTATGAGTTGTTGTTACATCGCCGCCTAGTCCGCAGACACACTTTGGGATAAGTGAAATTAATGTAAGTGCCATATCTCTTTCATTTTTTTCATAATTACATCAAATAAAATTTCCTAGAATTTTTATTTCATTGTATATCATTATAGAAATTATCTAAATTTATATTCAAAGTAAAATATCAATTCAGAAAACACAGAAAATCAATCACCTTAAAATTCGGACAAATCGGTTTGTCTTACATAGGATTCATAGACCTCTATCTTCTTATTCTCACTTCTTTAGTTTTGAAAATAGATATTTTCACTATGAAACACTCCCCTTGGTAAGTTAATCCATCTCTTAACCATTTACAAAACTCGTATTATCACTTTACTCAACTTCAAAATTACCATTGGCTGATTTATAGGGTTTGACAGAGAATAAGATCTTCTTTCATGACTCAAGACTTGAGACTTTACACACTTTGACTTCTTGTCAACATATGACTCTCATTTACATACTCTTTCAAACAAGGACATTTTCCCAAGACATATATACTCTTGACTCCTCATGACACTTAATCATGTGATATTTTCAACCAAAAAGAATTTACTCAGGACATAATCATACTTCTTGCGTATTGAGATTACTCGTCATAATCAATTTATAAACTAACTGAGAGTGCATGATAATAGATACATGACACTTGAAATATTTCAACACCCTCTACATTCTCTTGAATACATCTCTTAAAAGATAGAATCCTAGAATAGATGACTCAACCTTGACATCATATAAGAAAATCACACATACATTGGTACCTCTTGACCATACTAACTTTGCATGAATACAAAATAAGCACATTCATAAAATTCAATGAGCACTTAACTTCAACAAGAGGCTTAACATACCTTTACAAGATGATAAGGACTTCAACCAGCAACTACTAATGATAACCTTCATGCAAGAATCATACTTTGGACCACTTACTCAACTTCACCATGAAGAGATATTTATTTCAGTACGTAGAATATTGAGGTGCATTCCTTGCTTCTTTCAACTAAATTATTCCTTCTAGAAGCCTAGAGAAGGTACTTCACCATGTGAGGTTATTTCAGAACAAAATATAGTCATCAAATAAATATGATGACTCCACTTCCCTTGAGCTCTTTCCATTCTTCTTGGGTGTACTCATTGGTGTGATAATATCATCACCTAAGTTGTCACTTTCTGTTTCATTGTCTGATAAGCTTTCAAATTGCATTTTATATATCTTCTCTAGTACAACTTGAGGCATAAATTCTTCATCACTTGATTGCATACTGGTCAAACATGCATGATGGATTTCATTTACTTCTCTTCTTGGCTTACTTTCAACTTTCTCAAAGTGTGATCAATAATTTCGATGTCCTTCTTGAGCTGATCACTCCCATGAATTTCTCTAGCACCTTTTCAGGATTGATTTTCACTTTATATATCTTTTTAATCTATCTTTTGACTGGTTGAGTCTTGTTGTTATGCCTAGGAGGTTGATTATGCTAGCACTTCTTTGCAAGGTGTCCAAGTTTATGAAAATTAAAGCACTCAATCTAATTCTTTCTTCTATATAGATATGGAATGAGATTCCAACCATACTTATCATTCTCATGACCAAAAGAATCTCTAGTAGCATGTCAATTACAGTTGTAGCAAACTATCTTACCTCTTTATTTTTTTGTTCTCCAAAACTAATTGTTTGGTTCTTCAAGGAAATATTGAGTTGTATGACCTGCTCTCTCTCTACAATGAATCACACTTTATTCTTTGTTTTCTCATATATGTTTTCTCTCCATGGGTGATCATTCATGATATTATTTCTACACTCCTTAGCTCTATGTACAAAATTTTGACAAGAGAAACAATACCCATTAAATGTTCTTTAATACCTAAATGTAGTTGGTTTCCTAACTGATTTAGACCTTATTGAATTTTTCCCCTTGTTCATCTTTATGTTTGATTATCTGATTGAACCATCTTTTTCCTCTTCACACTTCTTCATGTGTTCTTCTATGAAGCCTAGTCTTGTTTTTTCACATGTTGCCTTTTTTCTATCTAACATTTCATTCAGGGCTTCAGATTTCTTTTACATCCAGTTATACATCTTCAGTCTCTCTTTTTCCTCTTCTAGTTCAATTCTCATAGATATCAATTCTTCCTCATGTCTCATATAAGTGTCCTCTTTGGCATTCAGATCTTTTTTCAACTTGTCAACTTGTGACTTCAACTCAGTATTGAGTTTCAGGTGCTCTTCTTCTTTGAATTTAAGGGAGGCTAAAATCAATTCCAGTTGGGCTTCAAGTTCTTTTATTTCATCTTCATCTTTATGCTTCTTCCTTTCCTTAAGGATCTTAATTTGTTTTTCATATTATTTCATATTTATCTTCAATTTTTTTGTTATTTTTCATTTGATGTTTCAATTCATTCGTAACGCTTATCAGTTCTACTTCAATATTTACCTTGCTTCCTCTTTGTCTGAGATTTCATCCTCACTGAAATACCTATCTCTTGAGTTTCTTTCATGTGATGTTTCAATAACCATGAACAAAATTTCATTATAGGCTTCATCCTTCTCACTTATAGAACTACTAGTATCACTTGATTCACTTGAACTTGAATCCTCTTTGGAGTAGAGGTTCCTTTTGTTTTTGAAGAATTTATTCTTGCCTCCTTACTTATTAAATTTCTTATTTTTTCTTTGAGAAGACTCTTCATCATCTTGATCTTCCTTGTGTTTGTTTGGACATTTTGTAGCAAAATGACCAATTTGGCCGCAATTGAAACATTTAAATGGAATTTTTCCCTTGTACTTACCTAATCCTCTTTTTAGCTTCCTCACAAACATGGCTTCCACCTTCTCATCATCTATCTCTATGTCAGACTCAGCTTTATTCTTCTTGACCTATGATTCCTTATCATCCTTGAAGGCTTCCTCTTTCTTGACTGACTTTGAGTCATTGATTCTCATCTCATATGCAGTTAAGATTCCATAAAGCTCATCCATTTTCAAGGTGGTTAAATCCTTGGCTTCCTCTTCTTCGACACTTTGGAATCAAATTTTGAGGATAGAGATCTCAGCACTTTTGAACAACCACACTCTCTTCTATTTTCTCTCCTAAACCTCTTATCGATTTATAACTTCATCCATTCTTTGCAAGTATGATGCAAAATTTTCACCTTCCTTCATTTTCATGCTTTCAAATTGAGCACGATAAGTCTGTAACTTGGCCAATTTTACATTATTGTCTCCTTCATATATAGTCTTCAATTTTTCCCACTTGTACATTGCATGACCTTTATGAACTCAACCTCAGTCAGCCCACATATAATTACATTCATGGCTTTAGAATTGTTTTCACTTTCTCTCTTTCTTGTTACATTAGTAGGTGTAGCTAGAATAGTGTAGCCACTATCAATTGATTTCCATATGTCAAACCCAAGTGACATTAGGTAAGTCTTCATTCTAAAATCCATAAGGCATAATTTTATCCATTAAATAAAGGAGCTTTAGAGGTGGAAAAACCACTTTGTGATTGATTTCTTGCCATGACCGAATTATCGGATCTCTCTTGAGTGCATTAAACTCACTACACCATGGTCATGCTCGATATCGATTTTTATAAATCTAGGCACTAAGTGGGGTGAACCAATGCTTATTAAAATTTTGTGCAACTCAGAGTTGGCCAATCATCCAATATTTAAAATATTTTAACTGTGATAAGCATGCATATTCAACCATGAGAGATAGAGAGATAAGTAAACACACATAAACACATGAGGAGATAATATTTAATGTGGGAAACCCATCTTGGGACAAAACCCATTGAAACCAGAGAACTAGCTTCGAAAATTTTCGATAGAGTTACAATGATTTCACGGTTGAGCTTCAACTCAACCTCGAGTTGTAACTACAAGAATTGAAATGAGCTACTACTCAGTATTTGACAAAATTCAACTTGTCTGGAAGCTTCAACTCCATAATTTAACTAGCAACAATTGATCTTTTGTAAGATATTACTTACAAGGAGGCTTCAACCCCCTATATGCTAAGCTACAACTTATAATTTTCACAAAAAAATGATCACTTTACTTTGTTATCTTCCACAACTAATTATGATCACTTCTTCATATCACTTATCTTCTCTTCTCCTTTCTTAGTTTTACATGGCTTCAGTACATTCACACCCTTCTCACCGCTCAAAATTAGCACCCACTCTACACTCTTTTCAATAATAGCTCTACATTTGACAACAATAGCTCTCGCATTTGACAACAATAGCTCGCATTTGACAACAATAGCTCTCGCATTCGATAACAACACTCTCCACTTGACAATGACGTCTCATTTCTCTCTCTACAGAAACAACAACATTTTCATGCTTAAAAATTGAGCTTAAATAAACAAGCAAGACTCCTAGGCATGACTCTTGACTTTTTGTGTTTTATGACTCTTCACATGACCATTCTTCCTTCACAGAACTTCATGTTTGCAGGTTGACAAATGACACTTCTTCAGCTACTCCATGCAACTAAATTTTGAGCTTCTCCATGAGCTCCTTCACTTTGAATAATGATGTTTCATGTTCCATGACTTTTGAGCTTCTTCACACACTTACCCGACTGAGACAAAAATTTGTTACAAATTTCTCCTTTGTTTAAAGATGAATCAAGATGATTCATTATGCAACACATTTTTTATCTCCTTACTGGACATTACCTAAAAAATTTGGTATTTTTCATGAATTAAAAATTAAGTTTCGATAGTTTTCCATGTCAGACCAAACTCACACAATCACCCCGAAATACAAGCCAATGAAATATCTCCAAGTTTACTTCATAATATCATATCATTGATAACCTCAATTGATTATCGTGAAACATGATCCAATGATAAAGCTCCATGTTTACTTCACAATTCACTTTATTTTACAACGACCTTGTTAAAATTTGAATCCTAAACCAATCATACGGGTTACAGACGCACCTTTTTGGTGTCACTATTTTCTCGATTGCAAAGCATAAACCAATAAGAAGGCTCCACGCCTTCACAATGTCAGACTATTCTTAACTTCCACCGCCACTATGAGAATCAAGCCAATAAGGAAGCTCCATGTACTTCATACTTTCAGAATTTCGATAACATTTATTTGACCAATGAGACACACAGTCTAATAAGAAATCTCCACTTGTCATCCTCTAATTTTACCATGTTTCTCTTTGACTGCAATAACTCTGTCTACCTCATTATGAACTCAAAATACCATAAAATTTGGCTCATTTCGGGGACTTCACGTCCTTCCCAGTCATCTCTCAAAAATATGGAAGAATTTTTCCATGTGTCCACCTTCGATCGTCAGATCATTTCCAAGTGGCACCCTCTTCTTGGTCCACTTGTCTCTGCCTTCCACTGACATATCTTCTCTCTCCTACTTTAGACCCGAAAGCTTTCTTAAACATAGCTAATTTACAAGGTTTAAGTCCGTCGGACCCCAATTTCCTTCATCTTACTATGGATACCGACATGTAGCACCTTCCTTCGCCATTGATATTTTTCTCAAACCCAAAATCAATATTATTTCGTTAACTCTGTAAACCTCGCGTACATTGGTGCATCTGCTTCAGATATTGTTAGAAATCTAACATGTGTTCATTTATTTTATTTTATTTTTGTCACGTATCTTATCCATATTTGATTTTTGGTCCCTAGTTTCAATTTGTGCATGTTTATTTTTGTTCATCATGACCTTCAAAACTTTAAATGGCCATAACTTCCTCCAGAGAGCTCCAAATTGTGCATAATTGGACTCATTGGAAAGGTCTCCTTGATTTTCCAAAACCCATACCTCCATGACCTCCAAAATCTATTGCACATGCTAGAATAATCATTACATACTTATAGAGTATCTAAACCATGAATACAACCTTCTCCATATCTTCAATTGACATCCTTCTCGGTTCTTCACTCCGGAATATACAAAAACTTACACAACTTTCTTAAAACACTTCATGAGTACGTATAAGACATAAAGAGCTATTGAGAACACCAAACCTTTCTTCATGAAAGATCCAACACACTCTTGTACCTATAAGTTTGTCAAAACTGACATTTTTTTAAAAGGCACGTTCTCACTCTTCATTTACATTGCTTCTCCATCCTTTACAAGCTTAGAAAAATCTCATACCTGTAGAGAATCATACACCATGGCCTATCGCTTGTTTTCCACTTTGAACACATGGATATGACTTGGAGAGCACTCATACCAATCATTACAACATCTAGAAACCTCTTTGTAAGCTCCAAATATCACTGAGAAGGCACTACCAATCAACCTTCATGCCTCGATCGAGCTTCACTTCACCATTCACACATTTTCCATAAATGCCACTTGACATCAATGACAACAACAATGACTAGGGTTCAACATGGCATCCTCCACTACTAAAATTCCTATGATCACTCTAAATGGAAAGTTTCAAGCACTCAATGTACCATTCCTTCACATAATATCTTATCACTCATGTACGTTGTTCACAATTGCAATCCCGGATCCAATCTCTCACTCTCGAAAGAAAGACCTGATATGCTTCTATTGATAACAATTCTTTACATGGAAATCCCATTCAAAAAAGATTCATAATTCAGCATTTCCTAAGGATTTTATCATGCCTACATTTTCATACTTTGATGGTACTGGAAATCCATATTTGGATGTCAAGTATTATCATCTGCTATGGATTCTTACTTCAATTATTGATTATTGCTTACATATTTTTGTCATAGTATTATTGATGATGCTCTCCAATAGTACACACATCTATCATTTAGATCTATTAATACCTATTATGATATCGAAGAATTCTTTCTTCGACATTTTATACTTAACAATGGTCCTAGAGTCACACATGATCAGCTTACGGCTTGCATCAAGGAAAGAATGAACCTATCATTGATTATATTTTATGCTTCAATACTTGCATACATCAGCTAGTCTTTCATCCTATTGATTTAGAAAATCAATTCATCTTTTGTCATGGCTTGATTCCTTTTTTAAATAAATGCTTGTAATATGACACATGCAAATAATTTACACTATTATGCTATAAGGTCATTGATCTAGAATAATATCTCATTTCTACACATGTTATAGATCCTCCTACTATTTTTGTTACTATTGCATCATCTTCCAGCTTATTCTCCTCTTCCATCTATTAAGTGTCCTCCAAGGTCTCCATCTCTTCCACTCCATAAACAAGTCCAGTTTTCTCTATTACATAAGTGTCCTTTATCTCCACCAATGTGACAAGCTCCACCTAAGACTTCTACATCTCCTACTCGAGAGCCATTGTACTTTTCACATGTTTCTAAGCCTCATGATGTGCTACATGTTTTTCTTGATAAGCACTTGATTCGCTTTCCTTCTAATCAAAGCATCATTCTTCTCATCACTTGTAATGTCAATGTTATCATACTTATTTGTAACTATCATCGCATCAACGGACATCATGACAATGATTGTTGTTCCCTTCATGAAATATTGCAATAATTAGAAGACAAAATGTCGTTTCCTTTGGCTCTCACTCTCATGAGCATTCTATGTCTCTAATTCCATGCAAGCATGTTGTTACTCCAGTTCACTTATCTCCTTCACCTACTTCTAAATTCATTATTCATCCACCACTATAGGTCTTTACTCATGCACACTCTCCATCTCATTCAACCACTACACCATATCATCCACTGCGGGCAAGGCTTCTACTCCACATTGGCTTCCTAAGTTGTCGAATTTATGCTTCCCACCTTTGCATCTCCCATCATTGGCACCATCTCATCGGGCATTCAATTTGGTTCATATACTCATGGTGCTTCCAATCCACATGCTTCCACCGCTCCATGCCCACTTGGTATTTGGTAGTTTATTTTTCTCACCTCACCACCCAATGACTCACTCGTGTTTTGATGGTTCTTAAAGTATTGTTAAGCAATCTGTTATAATAAAAATTTCATTACATCATTGTGCTACACATTTCATTCATATATCGATCAAGCATACACTATCATACAACATCTCGATGATGCACTCATGTTCTATAGTTCATTCGTGACTATTATTGAGGTGACTTTTATAAATGAACTTCATCTCGATATACACATGTTGGGAGGCATCTCTCTTCTCCCCCATCTTCATCTTACACATGATAGTATACATCATTAGGCATCTTTTTCATTCTACACTTAATCACATGTCGTTATACCACTTCCTATCATCTTATGATTCATTTATTTTATCTACATCTATCACTATTTATCACATACTATATATATCATCATTCATTTCAAGCCATCATATACACAATGCAAATCAAACATCACAAATCAATAGAGCAACAAAAATCATCACATCATACATCAAAAAAACATGTCAAAACAATACAAATATATATATATAATCGTAGTTTAAAAATGTTAATGTTGGGGAAATCCCCATACATCGTTGCATCAATACATATCATATATCATCATCACTATTGCTATATTAAACCGTGAGAGCTCTAGAACTAGAATCTTTTCCGCTTAGTCCACATCATTGGTTGCAGCCTCTCGTAATGCTCCACCTACCTCCTTAATACAGCTAACTCACCTTACTACTCGAGAATCACCTCTGCAAATCCACATAATGCATAAACACATCATGCACTAAGGCACCTCCTCCTACCACCTCCCTATATCTCTAAGTCTCTTCCATCATCATGCTCTCTCAAAATCACAAGTACATATTGCTGCTACTATTTCCTTTGGCTCAAATAAATTTGTGTGCTCGAGTGCAAAAACATCTACTCACTCCAACATACCACCTCCAACAACCACATCAGCAGGAAAATTCTGCGTCAATGTGTGGATTGAGGTATCCACATTCAAAGCAACCAATACACATCACCGCATCCATATATCAACACATTAGTTACTATACATAATAGTGACAATCAATAAACTAAGAAACAAACCACAACTATCACTATTTAAATACTCACACTTTGTTATCGCTGTTACTAAACTATCACCACAGGGTATTTGTCTTCCCCTCTACTCCTCCAATGGCAAGATTTCGTCGCATTTGCATCCATGACAACTAGGAAAAAGAACACCCATCGGTGTGTTTCTCATCATGCACTATATGCCTCGATACATCATCCGTCATCAACATATATCACCACATTTGTCTCTTCCGGACGGGGGAATTAACTATGCTCATGTGGTTCCTGGTCTCCTTAGTGATCTCGTCACCCATATCCATAAATATGGCTCTCGGGCACATTCTCGAGCCATACCAAACTTCCACAATATACGCTCTACCTAAAATAGCTCATTCACTGCTAGAAATCGATACTCTAACCACAAAATATGAAGGATACACCGTAGCTCCACTCCATCCTCTAGCCACCCTCCATAGGCTCAACATGGCCTCCATATAGTGGCCCTTGGCCCTATATGATACAACATCAATATATAAGTATCATTTTCCATCCTCATACTCCATACACCTACCCATCTCACAAAAATATATATGGCCTCTCCCACTCTACACATGGCCCACCAAGTGGTCACGGTGCTCATGGTCCCATGCATGTAGAAATGTGGTGGCTTTTAGTTCACGATCATGCTCCTCCCTGTGTGAACCTATATAGGTCCCTGTACAAATGTGTCAATACACATCATGCTCCCCTGTATATTTAGTACCATCCTCCTCTATACGCCGATAAATATCATACATCTCATACAATATGATCAGTAGACACTAAAATTAGGTCACACTCCCCTTTGATCCCTCAACAAATAAGCACCCTTCATCACATTCACCTAGCCATGGCCCCCTTCACCCCACTAATATTAATTTAATTAATTTAATTAAATTAATTCATTACCCTCCCCATATTTATTGTTTAAATATCTTAATTTAAATAATATCCACACATACACTTCACTTAGACACCTCACCAAGCTAACTCACCCTAAAAACCTATTCTTAGTAAGTTACCATAACTAACTAAGACTTACCCAAACCCTAAAAATCAATGCCTACATTCCCACTAACCACATTCTTGCATGCTTGCAAGAAGTTCCCGATCTAATCCATGGGTTAATGGCATGATATCCGAGGAAATCAAGAGGATCTCCTAGTTCGAGTAAACTTAGGAAATCTCACCTTCGACCGATGCTGGCTACCCCTAACCATCCTTTGGTTAGGCAGAACCACCTTCGGTTACCCTTTTAACTCCAAAACAACCTTATTCTCAAGGTTGGCAGAAGGTTGGAAAAATATTGGACAAGTTGGCAAACATTAGCACATCCTAGAGAGATATCACATCTTCTGAGAGTGAATTCTAGCAAGAACACGCATGCAAGGAAGGAGATCAAGCATCTTTTCCTACACAACCATCCTAGTAATGATCTGATCTAACCAAGCAAAGAGGAATGTACATGCAGCCCATGCAGAATATTTCCTTCAGTTGGTGACCACCTGTAGCCTTCAAAACCTCTCATCAGCACCTCCATCCCTCACTCACAGGCATCTAGGACCAGAATCCAAGTAAGTAGACATTATACTTCTCTGGTTTATTCCATTTCATCATTATATTATCATATTTTGTTTACCTAGCCACCCATTGACCTCCCCCAACACTCACCCTCCATATACCCATTAAAACCCCACCAAATCCTACCTAAATCACCCAATACCTCATCCCGACCAACCAAAGTCCATTGTGTAATCACAAAGGAGACCTAAATCTCGTTCTATGGCATTCCCAGAACTCCACAATAACCAGCACCGGTTACACCCAACCGCTATCGGTCACCCTTAACCAACATCGGTTACTGTATTTACCCACACAACCCAGAACAGTGACCTATCCACCTAATTCCCTTTCACCCTCATTCACTTGTGATCTACCTGAGATATCTGTTAGACCTGCATAGACCCAGAACCAGTTACTTGACCTTTGGATCCTATTCTAACCTAGCCTGTTAGATTAGATATTTCTTATTGTGTTTTAAGTGAGATACCTAAATCATTTTGAACTAAAATAGGATTTATTTTATTTACCACATTAAATTGTTTAAAACAAGTGGGTGATAGTCATCTAGGAAGTATCACACTTCTGGACCTAGCATACGCTAAGTAGTTCATTGCATATATTGTTTAACTTTTTATGGTGGTCTTGCTTTGTATTACAAGAAGTTCCTCCTAGCCAAAAGGAAGCTCTCACAATCATCTGTGGATTCATAAGTCATACGTGCGCGACAACCCATCAACCAACATTTGAATAGGTATTCCTCCTACGCCTGTTACCCTATTTGTTTTGTCAATACTTCAAAGAAACGATCTAGAATCAGGTGAAACAATGCCTACACCACCACCCTCCACCGCCACTAAAGAAAAAATCACCACCGCAATAAAATTTCACAATCACATAACACATAATCTCAATATGGCATCCAAGCTAATGTGTGTCTCGGTCTATACTCGTGTTCTGTAAAATACCACCTAGATTATTGCATTTTTCTCTCGAGAATCCTCTAATACCATCACCTTAACCCTCTCACCTACATCTGTTGGTAGTCGTAATATGTAATATACATCCTCTAAGGTCACAATCATCTCCCCAATAGGTAACCAAAAAGTACATGTGTCTACACACCATCGCTCACATAATGCAGTAATCATCGGCATATTATAGGGCACATCACCCATCCTCGTTATTTTATGCAAGTTAGAACGGTCTATTATATCCCACTCATCATCCGATTAATCCAATCCCAACAATGTTCTCAAATAACGACTATCGTGAAACTCTCTCGAATGAATATCCCTTTGCATAACACAAAACAAAAACAAAAAGACATTATAACCTCGCATACATGTAAAAACAACTATCTACAGTACCCATATACATCACATTTCAAATTTCTCAAGTTCGGGATAAAAATAATCCTTTTTGGTTGCCAACACATAGGACCAAGATGAAGGCACATAGGAGAAGGTCACTAAAGCACCTATATATGGGCGCGCGGCGCCCTAAGGTTATTAGTGCCTTAGCCAATCTTGCGAGTCAAAAATGTTTAGACACTCAAAAACAAAAATTTCATAAATATTCATAAAAACAACTCATTTCAAAACATTTTTGAACATCACAAAACTTGCCAACTCATTTGTCGTATGTGACGCCATAACCACCACCACCATCTTGAATCAACTCAATCACGTTGCTCTAATTTTTGGCATCTACACACACTCGATCTCCAACTCACACTCAATCAAAGTTCAAATTAATTCACTAGTCACTTTTTCACTTACAATATATAGCATTTTAATAATCGTTATATTACTATGGTCATTATTTGCACTCATTCTCCTAACTAATACACATCACACAATTTTGCTCATATCTTGAGCTTTGCTACTCCATTTTCTATCCTATTATGATTTTCTCTTCAGAATTTCACCTATTATCATATTGTACACATTCCATAGCACTACATTCTAATTCTACACATCTTCAACTTGATATACACACAATTTTGTGACATCTACTATACTTCATTTCATTCACTATTACAACATTACACATTTTATTTTGGCTCAAACCTCACTATCACCATCACTCTCCCTTTCACCAAAATGGGGCATACAATTGGGATCACCCTATGATCCCCCTCATATTATTACATGATCATTTCACACATCAAATTTGTCATTATAAAAAAAAACTCACATTATGCAACATTTCATACCACTTTCTAGTGAATTCCCCTAATGACCTAATTTGGGGGCAACAAGTGAAAAATATATCCATGAGTAATCTATCATACATATTCAATCATTGCACAACTTTCCACTTTTCAAATCAAATCAACCAATCGACACAACACAATGTATTTTACTATCTCTCCCAGATGACCTAACTTGGGAGCTACATCACTTCATATCTTTCCCAAATGACCTAACATGGGAAAATCACTTTACATTTTATATCTCTTTTAGATGACCTAACATGTAAGCCATCAAACACCATACATATCGCGACACCCTTGGAGTGGGGGAAATAAGACGTTATTGAATTTCCTATACTGCTCCTATATGGGTTATTCTCATAGGATTAAAATGAATCAAAATGAAAAAAAAATGGTCTTTGTTTTTCGCAGCGGATAGACCTTTTGAGTATGTAGTTAAAGTTGGAGGGTAAAACTAGTCCTCTCCCCTTACACTCTTCCTCTAGAAAAAGGACACCAAAATCATTGAGCTTTTTCACATATACAAAAATCTTATTGGGAATCGATCACTCCCTACCCCACCAAATATCCATCAAGCGACAAAAATCAAAATCTCCAAATTATCTGAAAATCAAAATCATTAATCTCGCTAAGTACTCCTCGTAATGGTTTGTCATCTCTCTTGTTATGCCACATGGATTGACACGTCGATCCAAGATTCTCTGCGTTATATGTTCTTATTCTCGCAGATACTTATATGACAAGGCTTCTCAGGACTTCTTTTCGGGTATGTTGCTTACTTCCTTTACACTAATTGAAATTCATTCAAATATCATAAATACGGGGGAAAATGTAGACACAAAATCATGCACTTACTACTATTTACTATACCACCAAGTACGTTATTTTATTTATGGATCTTGAGTAAGAAAAATATTCACTAATGAAACACTTCCTAGTTCATCTACTTGTGTTGTTTGTTTCTATTGCTTTTATCTTTCACACTTGTCACTCATACACTCGGTTTCAATATGGTCACAGGGATCCATGTCTATCATTCTTCACACATTTATCTTCAATTGTCTCTAGACACTAGTATCTAGGCACTCTTGTCCATCCCGGGAGCATGTGTCCTCTTTGTTTTTTATCACATTTTTGCTGGTCTTTTCAGTTTTCACACTCATATCTCAAGTTATTATTCAGCATGTTGGGTCATTAGTGTTGAAATTTAAGTAAGATATCCCTATATAAAAAAACATACATACCATTATAATGGCAGGAAATTTCAATTAAGGGCTATCTATCTATATATCAAAGGGACGACATCACGGGATTATTATTGTGTGTACACTTTACATAGGAAGGGGAAGTTCATTTTTCCATCCACACATTTTGCATTCTATCTAGATATTGCTCGTTATCTTGGCATCATCGGCACGAGAGAAACCTAGGAGCACTATTGCACACACAAGAACATAGAACTACATTGGGTCTTAAATGTAGTGCAGGGCTCAGTTGTAAGTTCACTTGTTTGATAGTTAAGGAATGTCTGACCCCTCATTTTTCATATTTCTTCTTTAGGATTTGATGTGGTTTTAAGGTTTTACAAGAGATTATTTATGTTGCATATTTATACGTACTTCAACAATCCAAGTGCGACATATAGGTGATCAATGGCAAGCAAGTGTGAAACCCTAGTGACGAGTGCAAAACTAGATTCGACCTTTACAATAGACTTTAGCACCCCACAAAGGTCTAGGGAACCCGTAAGTGCCATCACTCTTACCTAGGCCCCTGTGTCCAAGAATCCTTGACATCTTTGCATTTTTATGAGCATGATTGTGAAACTCGAGTTTTTCTTCCATCAGTTCATCTAGTCAAGACACACTTTAGGTAAGAAAAATTAAGGTAAGTGTCGTATCTCTTTCATTTTCTTTCATAATTACGTCTAATAAAATTGCCTAGCATATGTATTTTATTGTATATCATTATAGAAATTTTCTATATTCATATTTTAGTAAAGTAAATACAAATTTTATTGAATCACCCATCCAAACACAAAGTAAATCACCTCAAACCATTTTTTTCCAACGGTTTGGCCATCAAAATTACTCAATAAAAGGGGGCAAATGTAGACATTGGGTTTTTTGTCACCCACCTACCTCCCTAGACACACGCATTATTTTATTAAAACATGGAATTTATAAAATAAATACCTAAATAATTTCCCCATCACGTACAATCAACTTTTTACAATTTGCACCAAGAATTTTTGTGCCTGTGCAAAGTGGGTCTCATGCACCATCATGTCATGGAGTACCCCAATCGGTGATCGGGAAATCATCCACCCTCTGCATCGGGAAGTGCATAGCGGCAGACACTACCTCCATCAACAAAACCACTAGCCTCGTCTCCTCCTGGGACAAAGCTAGGTACATCTCTCCATAGCTCAAATCGGCACTATGGAATCGAGATCAACCATCCCCTCTCAAAAATAGTCACAATCAGCTCCTCGAGGCCTCGAAGGAGATAGATTAAACCTGGGCACCCAATATGGGTAACTAAAGAATCTGGAACATGTCCTCCAGGGTGATAGTCATCTCACCAGTCAGCAAGTGGAACGTGTTGGTCACAGAGTCCCATCTATTGATGAGTGTGACCATCAAATCAAGTTACCAGACTACATGTCTATAGCATTGAACCCCACTCAAGCCCACTGCCTCCATATGTTGCAGCTCCTATGGGGTCACTGTGTCATGCACTATCACCAGTAAAGGTAGAACCCTGTCTCGCACATGTAATTGTGCTCTCCCCTACATCCAATACAAGCACGACATTAATTTACATATATCAATCCATCTTCAACCATTATCATTTCCCTATACCTTATTTTCACCCTACCCATCTCACCTACCTAGCCCACACCACTTTTGGACCTTTTTTCCCCCTAATCCGACTGGTACCGGTTCAGCCTAACCGACCCCAATCACCCTTTAACCGGCACCGGCCACTGTTTGGTGACCGATACCGATTCACCCTTACTGACCCCAATTACCCCTTAACCAGCATTGGTCACCTATTTGGTGACCGATACCGGTTCCACCTAACTGACGCCGCCAACCTTGACCAACGCTAGTCATCACAGAAAAACCCGTGATTTTCCAAAACCCCCTTTCTAAAAAACCTCCCCTACCCCTTTTACCCCACCTACGATGACCTAACCTACCCTTGGACCTCCACCCACCTCCCCTATCCCCTTTATTACCCTCCCCATTCCTCCTTTTACCCAATATTCCCCCATTCCCAAATTTAATTTGTGCCCACCCCAAAACCGTAAAACAAACAAAACCCTAACATACCCCTACAATAACCTCTAATCTAACAAATCAACAACATAGAGTCAAGTGCTTACCTCATCGCACTACTACCATCTCGATGGCACATCGGCCATTATCTGGGTGGCCCGCCCTATCCCTCTCGGCCTCTCGCTATCACCAAATACCTACTTTGCAACCTCTCACCAATCGAATCCCTCGCAATGATCTTGTGGACCCGCTTACTCACTAGTCAATCACAATGTCACTCATTGTTCCATTTCATCTAGACAATTTTCTCACTTTTTTCCCCTTTTTATCATTTTCTCACTTCGAACAATAACAAATTAATAACAAAAACCGTAGATTTTTTTTGTTTTTATAACAAACCCGACCTAATCGACGTCGATTACCCTTGGTCAAGCGTCGGTCACATGCCCTACTTAACCGTTGTCGGTTTCCTCTGCAACGCGTCGGTTATCCATGACCGGAATCAGTCACCATCAACTACACATTGCCCTACATTTTTACCTTTATCCTACCCCTACCTCCCTTTTTCCCCACCCAACCTTCACCTTGATCATTTACCCCACCCCACCTTTACCCTACCCATTTCCCTCACCTTTCCTGACCAAATCATTTACTACCTCCCTTCATTCTCCTCTGGGGACTCATTATTTTACCCCTACCTTGGCCTTACCCATGCCGTGATCTAGATATTTGGACTTGGACCATCGCTAGTGACCTTTGACCTCATGTGCTCACTATACCTTGTGGTATCTTCATTACTGTGATTGTTGACCTAATGACCTTACCTAGCCTATTGTCATGACCATTTATCCCGACCCTACCTTTGGTGTCTTTGGAACATACCTAAATTTCTTGCACCTAACCTACGTCGTGTTTCTGACCATATCCTATACATTGGATACCGGAATCACTTCAACATTGTTTAGATAAACCTATCAACATTAGACGATGTAGAGTTTTCTGCTCTTCAACCTAGTCGTGTGTTGCGGTTTATACATGTGTGTGCATTTGATCATTATTACCTTTAACCCTATCCCATTACCTAGATTACCCAAGTAGACCTTTAACCCTTTTTCCCCTGTGCCCACCTTTCTTTTCATCACATTTACCTTTTATCAAACCACTCACCGATTCTTCCTTTTGCCTCATCAGTTCCTAGTTTGAGGGGGATCACCTTTACCCACACATGGGGCAACCACATCTTATTTTTGTTAGCATCGCTTACCAATACAAGCTATGCAAAAAAAAGGGGCAAAATGTAGACACTAAAATTAGGTCACACTCCCCTTTGATCCCTCGAAAAATAAGCACCCTTCATCACATTCACCTAGCCATGGCCCCCTTCACCCCACTAATATTAATTTAATTAATTTAATTAAATTAATTCATTATCCTCACCATATTTATTATTTAAATATCTTAATTTAAATAATATCCACACATACACTTCACTTAGACACCTCACCAAGCTAACTCACCCTAAAAACCTATTCTTAGTAAGTTACCATAACTAACTAAGACTTACCCAAACCCTAAAAATCAATGCCTACATTCCCTCTAACCACATTCCCACATGCTTGCAAGAAGTTCCCAATCTAATCCATGGGTTAACGGCACGAGATCCAAGGAAATCAAGAGGATCTCCCTAGTTCAGTAAACCTAGGAAATCCTGCCTTGACCGATGCGATTACCCCTAACCATTGCGGTTAATTTGGAACCACCATCGGTTACCCTTTTAACTCTAAAAAAACCTTATTCTCAAGGTTGGTAGAAGGTTGGAAAAATATTGGACAAGTTGGCAAACATTAGCACATCCCAGAGAGATATAACATCTTCTAAGAGCAGATTCTACCAAGAACACGCATGCAAGGAAGGAGATCAAGCATCTTTTCTGCATAGCCATCCCAGAATGATCTTATCTAACCAAGCAAAGAGGAATGTACATGCAGCCCATGTAGAAGCTTTCCTTCAATTGGTGACCACCTACATCCTTCAAAACCTCTCATCAGCACCTCCATCCCTCACTCACAGGCATCTAGGACCAAAATCCAAGTAAGTAGACATTATACTTCTCTGGTTTATTCCATTTCATCATTATATTATCATATTTTGTTTACCTAGCCACCCATTGACCTCCCCCAACACTCACCCCTCCATATACCCATTAAAACCCCACCAAATCCTACCTAAATCACCCAATACCTCATCCCGACCAACCAAAGTCCATTGTGTAATCACAAAGGAGACCTAAATCTCATTCTATGGCATTCCCAAAACTCCACAGTAACCGGCACCAGTTACACCCAACCACTATCGATCACCCTTAACCGACATTAGTTACTGTATTTTCCCATACAACCCGAAATGTGACCTATCCACCTAATTCCCTTTCACCCTCATTCACCTGTGATCTACCTGAGACCTCTGTCAAACCTGCAGAGACCCAAAACTAGTTACTTGACCTTCGGATCCTATTCTAACCTAGCCTGTTAGATTAGATCTTTCTTATTGTGTTTTAAGTGAGATACCTAAATCATTTCGAACTAAAATAGGATTTATTTTATTTACCGCATTAAATTGTTTAAAATAGTGGGTGATAGTCATCTAGGAAGTATCACACTTCCTGGACCTAGCATATGCTATGCAATTCACTGCATATATTGTTTAACTTTTTTTGTGGTCTTGCTTTGTATTACATGTAGTTCCTCCTAGCCAAAAGGAAGCTCTCACAATCAGCTGTGGATTCAGAAGTCATACGCGCGCAACAACCCATCAACCAACATTTGAACAGGTATTCCTCCTACGCCTGTTACCCTATTTGTTTTGTCAATACTTCAAAGAAACGATCTAGAATTAGGTGAAACAATGCCTACACCACCACCCTCCACTTCCATTGAAGAAAAAATCACCACCGAAATAAAATTTCACAATCACATAACACCGATCTCAATATGGCATCCAAGCTAATGTGGTTCTCGGTTTGTACTCATGTTCATGTAAAATACCACCTAGATGATTGCATTTTTCTCCGAGAATCCTCTAATACCATCACCTTAACCCTCTCACCTAGAAGTGTAGTCGTAATATACAATATACATCCTCTAAGGTCATAATCATCTCCTCGCTAGGTAACCAAAAAGTGCATGTGTCTACACACCATCGCTCACATAATGCAGTAATCATTGGCATATTATGGGGCACATCCCCCATCCTCGTTATTTTATGCAAGTTATAACAGTCTATTATATCCCACTCATCATCCGATTAATCCAATCCCAACAATGTTCTCAAATGACGACTATCGTGAAACTCTCTCGAATGAATATCTCGTTGCATAACACAAAACAAAAACAAAAAGGCATTATAACCTCGTATACATGTAAAAAGGCATCATCGGCATGAGGGAAACCTAGGAGCACTATTGCACACACAAGAACATAGAACTACATTGGGTCTTAAATGTAGTGCGGAGGCTCGATCGTAAGTTCACTTGTTTGATAGTTAAGGATAGTCGACCCCTCATTTTGCATATTTCTTTTTTAGGATTTGATGTGGTTTGAGGGTTTTACAAGAGATTATTTATGTTGCATATTTATAGGTACTTCAACAATCCAAGTGTGACATATAGGTGATCAATGGCAAGCAAGTGTGAAACCCTAGCGATGAAGTGCCAAAACTAGATTCGACCTTTACAATAGACTTTGGCACCCCACAAAGGTCTAGGGAACCCGTAAGTGCCCTCACTCTTACCTAGGCCCCTGTGTCCAAGAATTCTTGACATCTTTGCATTTTTATGAGCATGATTGTGAAACTCTAAGTTTTTCTTCCATTAGTTCATCTAGTCGAGACACACTTTAGGTAAGCAAAATTAAGGTAAGTGCCCTATCTCTTTCATTTTCTTTCATAATTACGTCTAATAAAATTGCCTAGCATATTTATTTTATTGTATATCATTATAGAAATTTTCTATATTCATATTTTAGTAAAGTAAATACAGATTTTATTGAATCGCCCATCCAAACACAAAGTAAATCACCTCAAACCATTTTTTTCCAACGGTTTGGCCATCAAAAACTACTCAACAAAATGGGGCAAATGTAGACATTGAGTTTTGTCACCCACCTACCTCCCTAGACACACACATTATTTTATTAAAACATGGAATTTATAAAACATATACCTAAATAATTTCCCCCATCCCGCATAATCAACTTTTTACTCCCTTACAAATTACTATTTACCCATTTGATTACCTTAACCTCTACTAAAACCACCTAGCCATTTTCAAATTATCCCTAACCCATTTTACCCTGAATTCCTAACCTCCCCAACTCACAACCATTTCCCCTTGTCCATTTACCTAAAAACACCATTTAGGAAGTAGTTTCAACCACTTCTAAATGTTTTTCCCATAATTCGTAGATCACTAGCAATTCTAACAAATCACCACCGATTATAAATAAGAGTTTTCACTCTTGTTTCAGGGATCTTCAGAATTCTCTCAAACATTTGTGTACTTTTTTTTTGAGTTATACATCAAGACTCTATCATTCCAGTGATCTCCAAGCCACACAACAACATCAAGATTTTTCCTAAAATCTGACAATACATAAATATTTGTAGCATTGTCTCCAAGTAACCTTTTTGGGCAATCAACAAGTAATGTCAATCAACAATCAACAAGATCAACTTCAAAACATAAAATTATCGATTTTAGAAAAATCAAGCATTTTACGGTAATCATCAAGCAATTCCCTTAATCACCCACGATTGTCTAAATCACCTACAATTCCTCTGAATCACACCGTATTTCCTCTAAATCACCCACAATTCCTATTTTCCAAAGATCTGTTTAATCAATTTTAGCATTTTATCAAATCTTATCGGTATCTCTGGATTTGACTTTATCTTTTGCAACTATGTCTTTGCTTTAGATGACTGTCCCAGGCCAATCACACCCCATCAAAAGCATTTACAACCTCTCAATCATCCATAAACCTTTCTTTTGGGATAAATTTTACATCCTTCATGAGCTCATGTTGTGTTCCATCTAATTCGTGAATCGATATTGAGGACATCAAGGATCATTTTGAGTTCTCTCGTGATATGCGGTAAGAAGAAACAATGGAATATTGGTATGATTATTTCAAAGTTGTTCAAATATTTGCCACATTATCCTAGGCCACCTATGAAGCTGAGCAAGACTTTCCTTTTGATATTGAGTTCTAGCTTCCTATCTATCATTTATCGTCTTTATCGTCAATTCACCTAATTGTTTTAAAATGAGCTGACATCCTCCAAGGAAGTTCCTTTGGATTTCTGGAATCAGCCTTTGTCAAGAATCTCATCTACCTATCTTATCTAAAATTTCTTTTTTAGTTGTCTTTGATTGCATGTTTCTTCATCAACAAAAGGAGTACTTATTCACTATGATATTGCAAATATCTATTAGTATCAACATCTATCATTGTGGGTATCGGTAAACCCTATTGTGTTTTGAGGTTAGTTTGGTTTTTTTATTCCATTTTTTAATTTAGAATAGGAAATAAAAAACTCTCTGATACATGTATTTCAGCTAACTTCATACTACCAATTAATTATCCACAATGGATTTCTAATATCATACATGTCACTAAAGCAACTAGAAAATTGAGCATATGAACAAAATTTCAATACTTGAACCTCACCTACCCCAAAGTTGATTTTCCTCTTCCCAACATTGACCAAATCATTGATTTAATAGTAGGCCATGAAATTCTATCTCTTATGGATGGTTTTTTTAATTACAATAAAATGTTAATCGCACTTGAGGATCAGTACAAGACCTATTTTATCACCCCATGGGGAACCTTCTATTATAGAGTAATGCCCTTTGGCCTAAAAATTAATGAACCACTTATCAATGCACCATGACTACATCTTCCATGATCTCATCCAAAAAACCATGGAAGACTACGTTGACAATCTCTTAGGTAAATCCAAACACTAAAGAGATCATCTAGCTATTCTTGACATGATATTTTCACATCTTCTACATTTCTTCCTTCATCTCAATCCTGTTAATTGTGTATTCATAGTTCTCATAGGAAAACTCCTTGGATTCATTGTGTCTATTATGGGAATTGAAATTTACCCCTCTAAAGTCAAATCTATCATCAAAATTCATCCCCATCTAATCTCAAACAACTTTGTAGCCTTCAAGGAAAACTTCAATCTATTTGTCATTTCATCTCACAAAGTTATCAAATTGGTGTTAACCCTTCCATCATATTTTATGAAAAGATACCCACTTTAAGTGGGATGATAATTATCAATAATCCTTTGACGCCCTCAAAGTACTTACCTACCATCACCATTCATTCTCACCCCTCCACATGAAGGGGATCCTTTATATCTATATATATCCACAATTGACCAAACCTTGGGATCCATGCTTGTGCATCGAGATGAATAAAGTAAGGAAAGGATGTCTATTACATTACATTAGTCACACACTTCATGAGTATGAAATCACGTTATTCCAAAGTGGAAAGGTTGTGTTGTGCCTTGTACTTTACAACTTCTAAATTTTTCACTATTTACTTAATCAAAAAAATTAATCATAAAATTTCAATCCATTAAAATCTATACATTTCAAACCATATCAATAATGATGCATTACTATATGCTCATGCTCATGATTAATTTGACCTTGAGTTCATCTCTCAAAATCCATTAAGGGAAGGTCATTGCTGATCATCTCATAGAATCTCCCCTTCCATCTAATCAATTACCCTGTGAACACTTCCCTGATGAATCAATCAACATGCTTGATCAAGACAACACCCCTCTCAAAATGACCTTGTTCTTCAACGGGTCCAAATGTAGGAAAGGGGATGTGTTGGAATAGTCATAATACCACCTTGGGACACCTATTAGTTGTTGTCTTTCAAACTCTTTGAACTAATAACATGGTAGAATACAAATACCTCATTATGGGGCCTAGCTTTCTCCTTCTAGGTGTAAAATCCTTAGACATCTATGGTGACTCAATACTCATCATCAATCAAATCAAAGGAATCTATCAATGTAAAAACACGATCCTTAAAAAATATAAAACTATCATCAAAAACTTATTACAAATCTTTGACCATTAATAAATTCAAACCACCCCTCACTCATCTAGAAAATTCATAGACACAATGGCTTCTCTTTCCTCTCTTATTCCTCTATCACCTAACGATTCCAAATTATTTTTGTCATACACAAACTCAATCAACCATCTTACACCAACATTGATCTTCTAACCATCAATCATATAGAGAACATGTCATCTGACACATGGTACACACAAAAACATATGACTATCTTTCCACTAGTAAACTACCCCCAAATCTATCCAGAAACAGAAAAATATTATTTCAACATGTGTCTCTTTACATCATACTAGTGGGTATCCTTTACAAAAGAGGATTTGATGACCTCCTCCTTAGTGTCTTAAAACTTGGAGGCTTATCTAGCTATTAAATAATTCCATGAAGAATATGTGGTGGACACTTTAATGCTTTAGATGTCACGCCAAATACATCATGTGCATGTGCTAATATTGGCCTATGCTTAATCAAGATTATTGTGATTACATTAAGAAATGTGTCAAATGTCAACAACATGCCAACCTCACACATGTTCCTAGTCACACTCTTCAACCAACCCATGATCTTTGATCCCTTCTCACAATGGGGACTCGACCTCATCACCTTATCAACCCCCACTCATCACAATGACACAACTCCATTATTATAGTAACTAAATATTTTACAAAATGGGTGGAAGAAATCCCCTTATCTCCACTAAAGTAGATAAAATCATTGACTTCATCCATCATCACATTATTTTTCACTTTGGTATTCCTCATAAGCTCATCAGATAATGAAAAATCATTCAAAAAAAAAAATTCAAAAACTTTGTGACACCTAAAACATCAAGCTTAGATTTTCCTCACCTTACTATCCACAAGAAAATGGTCAAGTAGAGGCCTCTAACAAAACACTCAACAAAATCCTCATGAAAATTGTTGACCAAGCTAGTAGAGATTGGCATCTCCAAATCCCATTTTCATTATGGGCATATCGGACCATATTTCACACCTATGGGCACTACGCCCTTCTCCTTAGTTTATGGCACCAAATTCATTCTTCCTCTCAAAGTCCAAATCCCATCTCTATGTGTTTCCCTTAAATATCTCCTCCCAGATGAGGATTATCATCAAGAACATGCTTATCACAACTTGAAATGTTAGATGAACAAATCTAACATCCTCAAACATATCAACATATATCAATAATGCATCAAAAGAGCCTATAAAAACATCTCTAGAAACATGATTTTAACATTGAATCTTGTTCTCAAATAAAACCAACACATCACTAACATGGAAAAGAGTAAACATGGAAAGTTTTCTCCAAATGGCTTGGACCATATATTATCACTCATAAGTATGGTCTGGGGCTTATCACTTAGCCTCCCTTGATGGTAAACCTGAAAAGGATCCTCTTAATGTACTACACTTATGGTCATTATACTATTAACTTATCAACTCATGAGATCTTAGTCAAAATATGATCTTCATCATTAACACATCTTATCTATCATAATGATTTGGAATCATGTGGTATTTTCAGTTCAGTATACCTATAAACACCTTAAATATGGGCACCATAGCTCTTCTCATAGCATATTCCTCATGGAAAAGTTCCCACTTATGGCTAGGGAACCCCACAATCATTACTCACACCATCCCCTATCTTATCTTATTAAACGACATGAAAAGGACATAAGTGTAGCTTGTACTTATCTTATCCCCTTCTACGTGGTCACCCTAGGGTTTCCCTCAACTCAAAATAAAAATATCTATGGGATGGATACAATCAAAATATAGATTGATCCCTCAAAGGATGGCTATCCAAAAATCAAACATGTCAAATAAAACTATAGAACCTCCCTCAAAGGATGAATACTATCAAATAAAAATAAATAAATAATAGACCACTCCCTCGAAGGATGGATACCCAATAAAAAACAATAAGGACTTCCCATATTGATTAGTCCTTATATAAAAAGGGATTCCCACATCAATCATCCTCATAAAAAAAAAAAAAAAACCATCCTAGGAAATCTTCCCACATTGATCATATTTTCCCAAAAATGCAAGCTTCCCACATCGATCAACTTGTATCAAACACAATAAAGTTGGGGAAAACCATGGGGACCATCAAGAAGAACCCATTTCCCTTGTGTTTCTACACACAAAACCTTTCCCATGTCGGAAAAGGATAAGATCCAACTATCTCATATTTATCTATGATCCTAGTATGACTAACCATTATGGGTCATATGTTAACATCTAGTATAAGGTCGTATGTGTAGTATCATATATTTAAATTAGTTTACCACCATACACTATATGTGTCCAAAATAGTAAAAAATAAAACATTCCACAATAAGTTCTTATCCATCATATAAGTGTGTGAATCATACAACAAGATTACCATTTGTCATGAAAAAATCATCAAAATCATCTTATAATCACATGCATCTATAATCTAAATCATACATTTCAAATATTTCCATAACTCATCACATCATAACATAAATAATTAATTTAAACATCATCAATCACATCTACATCCATCATCACATTGCAAATTAAAAACATGTAAATAACTTAACAGAACATCATATATATATATATATATATATATATATATCAAAAATCTTTATACATCATAAAGGATCCTGAAAACCCACATATCAAAAAATATACATCATTAGGAAGGGATTCAAATGATCCTCATATATAAAAATCATATCTACAAAAACTAAATGAGTAAACTGAATGTTTGTCAAATGAACACTCCCTCCTACACTACTCCCCTGAGCTCCATCTGGCCCTCTGTCTGGTCCTCCCTCCGACCTCTCGGTGGTTGAACCACTCCCAACACTACTTAATGGAGTCCTCTTGTCACCACGCACTAAAAATATTGTATAATGAGGCTCATCTAGAAGCCTCCATCACACTATCTCCTCATATTATCCTAACTCATCACATAGATCCTAGTAGTTGGCCATGCCCACACTACTAGGAGGTCCCCATTTGACTAATAGTATGAGCTCGAGCAGCATAGATCTCAGCTCTCTAAAATTGAAAGACTTGTCACCCCAAAGTCCTTTCACAAGGCCTCCCTTTCCGCCTATATCTATCTTTATCACTCTAGTCTATGTGTAAGCTCACTTACAGAGAAATGAGTTGTTGGCTCAACACATCTCTCTCAAAATTCAAATTATCCCACTTAGCCAATAATGTGGCCTTCTTGGCCTCTAAAATACTCTATAGTGGCCTTCAATACTACCACTTTATCCTCCTCATCTCCACCACCATCATCTCCACCCTCACCACCACCACCAGCCTCTAAGGTGAAACTCTACACGAGCCCACACCCTCTCCCAAACTTATCTAGCTTCCCATGCCACCATGTCATGTAGGCCTTGGTCACCCTCAAAATCATCATATCCCACCTCCACTCCTTTCCCATCCACCCTCACCCCACCCCCCCTCCTCATCTGCCATATCCACTTCCTCCTAAACAAGTGGTAGTGCCACATCATTCTCTGCATCATCACACTGATAGGCCACGACTATAACCTCTAACACATCTGTATCAAACCAAAGTTATCATTGAACATGACAAAACTAGATCAAATCCCACTAATCCTCCCTCCTGCACCCACACCCATCTATCATGTTTTTATGCCCTTAACTCCCCTCCTACACTAGGCCATACTAGGAAACCTATATATGACCTCCAAATAACATCCTCATCCCGTAAACCAGACTAAGATTTCCTATAATAAGCCTCACCTCGAGACAGGCCCATGTAGCTACAAAATCATACCTCCACCTCATAAAACCAACTAGATATAGTAAAGTCACCCATAAATCCCAAGGCACTCCTCTTGGCTGAACCACTGCAATGTGCTCATACACCCAACACTCTAAAAAAATGATACATCAACCTCAAACCTTTGTCTAGTGCTCCAAGACCATAACTCCATGTACACATGTGCCAAAAAAGTCTAGGGCCCAAGAAAACATTGTCCTCGTGAACCAACATATCCACCACTACCCCTATCAACATCCATGAGAACCTCCCTCCAGTTGAATTTGGTAAGGCATAACAACTAATCCCCATCATCATCATAGTCACCAATGCCCTTCCCTCCTCATCATCATTGTATAGGGCCCCATATGAAAAGGCCTTGAAGTATACACTACATCTCCTCCATCATCACCATAAAATTTTGCATCACCGCACCTCTACCAACCTCATCAATCACATAAATTTTTCACATGTATCAAAAAGCAAAATATTTGGTGCACATCCTCTAAAGTGAATATCATCTCTCTAATAGGTGGTCAAAATGTGCTTGTCACATGGTCCCATATCTCTCAAAAATTCCAATAGTAAACCCATGTCCTATGTGGATACACTTGTAATGACACATCCCACCCAATCTAACCACCTCCAAGTGAGCCCAATCATCAAGTGACAATAAATTAGACATCATCAAGTATCTTTGGGACCCTATCCTGTGTGGTCAATCTCTCCTAATCCTACATCCAACAATAAAACAAAAAACATCAAATTCTATCAATAATTAATCAAAAATCAAATCACAACTTTTTTAGAATCACCAGTGACTCTACTCGAATCACTTACAACCCTTTAAAAATCAACGGCAACTCCATAAATGCTAGTGATTTCATATGAAATCACTAATGTTTCTAAGTGCACCTAAATTTTTTCAAAAAAATAAAAAACAACAAAAAAATAACAAAAATATTAAGTACACCACCTACCTCGAAGCGTGTGTGGGCCTTCATCACCTCTGAAAACCTCCAACTACCTCCATCTCACTTGAAATCATGAAAACTTAGAAATTAGGGTTTTTCTTAGGTTCTTGGTTTCTAAAATCACAGTGTAACAAATGAACTTTCAAACCACCTTATATATCAATTTTTTTTCCACCCACCCGATTGTCGATGATTGGGCTAATCATCGGTGATTTATGAAAAATCACTAGTGACTCCTCCTTTTATCCAAAACATCATTAAATGGCCAAGCCTCATGAAAAACCATCATTTTCATCTCACCAAAATTCCACATTTCAAGTATGTGCTTCCTTGTTAGGGCCCTAAGACCCTTTTAAATCAAAAAATCAATCAATCTATATCAAAGCTTGCCTTTATCAAATCCATTTAGATTTCACAGTCATGAGGGAAATATTTTCCCTTGCCGCCACTAAGTCATATGTCTATAGGACACAAACCCATTGGTTCCCCTATCACTTGAATTCCTAGCTACGTAATCCCACCTTTGTGGAAACATCCTTTATTGAAAATTCATTTATGTGTCTCTATATCGTGGATACTATACGCCTCCTGGATATTTTACCTCGAAGT
This sequence comes from Taxus wallichiana var. yunnanensis, assembly GCA_018340775.1. Lineage (NCBI taxonomy): Eukaryota > Viridiplantae > Streptophyta > Pinopsida > Cupressales > Taxaceae > Taxus > Taxus wallichiana. The sequence goes on along the minus strand of CM031234.1, from coordinate 286,326,421 downwards.
TTTTCCTATGAGTCATACATTTATAGGTTGAGAACCCTTTGGTTCCCCTATCATTTGACTCTTTGGTCGTGCAAGTCCACCTTTGTGGAAATTTTTTTTCATGCCTAGTCTTGGGGCATCTTAAATCAAAACACCATCATACAAACCTATCTCATCTAAAAACCTTTTCAAACTCATGATCATTGCACTTTATCACAATAACCCCTAGTTTGAGGGGGACACCTATCAACACAAATCTGACCATTTCACTAGTTTTTTTCCAACGGTTTATCCATCACAAACCACTTGAAAAAGGGAAAATTTAGACACTTGTTTCCTAGCTACACCCTCACACCTTCATTCAAAATCCCTAAACCTATCTCATTATCTTTAACCATCACTCCACCCCCCGTAAAATCATGTTTTACCCCATTGTAAAACCTATTTACCTATCCTAAACCTCCCTAACCACCCTTAACCTATCTAAACCCATTTTTACCCTTACCACCCAACCTCTTAACCTCCCACAAAACATCCCCAAGCATTTACAAATGAATCGAAACCTAAAAAACCCCATTTGGAAGTGGTTGAAACCACTTCAAGTGGGTTTCCCCACTTTTTTTCCCATATTGCTAATGATTCTAACATAATCACCAGCGATTATAAATAGATCACAAAACCTCTTCTAAAGCATCCTCGACTAATCCTTAGTAAAGCTCTTTGCATTCATGACCAAGATGACACCACTACAAGCATCTTGACACTTTCATCACATCAATTCATCCTTTAGAGCATCCACAAATCTTGTAAGGCTTCCTCAACTTTGTACACTTGTTTACATTCAAAGTAAAGTATCTTCTATAATTTGCATTATCAAGTCCTTTAAACATCATCTATTAGTCAAACTCAACCTTTTTCTTAATCATTTTGCATCCAATCTACATTTTATTAAAGAATTCATCTTTTAATAGTAATTATCGGTGATTCTACTTGAATTTCTAACGATTATTGTTATTTTATCATTTTAATTTTACATCTACATACTTTCAGTCATTTTATCACTATGTTTAATATCGATCAATTTGTTTTCAAGATGTGTCTCCTGAAGATGACAATGTTAGGTAAATCACATCCCATAACCATCATTTACGATCTCCCGATCTTTCAAAGCAACCCTTCATCTAGTAAAAATTTGATATTACACATGAACTTAGAATTTTTGTCATCACCTTCATACCTAAAATCAAAGACATAGAAGAAAAAATTGAAATCATACAAGAAGAATGAGACATTGTTGAATAGTTATGGTTCAACTCCTTCAAATATTTTGATCTTAGCATAGCCCTTACCTAGGCCACCTATCATGCGGAGCAATATCTCTCTATCCCCCTAGAATTCTAATCATTCCTTTTATTTTCAATTATCTTCATTATTAGTTAATTGTAAAATGGGTTGACACCCTTCAAGGAAGCCCATTGGTTCTGGGATCAACCTTTTCCAAGAAACTCGTCAACTCTCTATCTAATACCTATCTTGTTTAGATGCATGCACATGTAGGTTCTCTCATCCCTTTGGAAGGAGGAGTATCTCACATCGTCGGCATCCATTCATCCCCAAATTTCACTATCGGTGCAGGTATCATTAAACATTGATGTCTTCTGAGTTTTTTTTGTTTCTCACTAAAATAGACAAACCAAAAATCACCACAAATAAGTTGTACTAATTTAGATTATAAAGTGATAATTTTCTTAGCATAAGAACAAATCCAAATTTGTCATTGCTAAAGGATAAGTTACCAAATTTTAGTTCTTACATCCCTTGCTTAAGTATATAATTCAAAATTGTAAGTTTAAAGGAAAAATATACACAAGTGTGTGCATGTACTTTTTCTTCACTCGATAGTTGTTATCCTTAGTGTAGGTGTTGGCACATTCCATTGTATAAAATGTAACATAGAGTGTAGTAAATGTCCACAGTAGAAATTTAATTGTAACTCAAGTGTAAATAATTCTTGTCTTTTTTAAATTTTATCTTGTATAGAATAAAGTAAAGAGATTCAAAACATATTAAATAATACACTTATTCGTTTTATGGTGGAGGATATCCCATTCTTTTTCACTTTAGATATTTGGATTTTTTTTAGATGTCAAAGGATTAGGGGTGATCATTCCCCAAATTCTCCAAAGGATAATTAGAAGTGGGAGATGAAGTTGAGTGCACATGACCCAACATTGAAGAAGATAAGTACTAAAGTATCCCATTAAGAGGAAAGAGTAGTGTACAATTTATTTAGCAACCTTGATATCTAGCGACACAAATAGATAGAGGAAAGGAAGGACAACCTATAAATAAATTAACCACTTCAAGTATCTTCTAACTCTATAAACCACCCTAATGTAGATGGATCTAGGCCAACTTTTGTAAATAAAACACAAGGTCAAAAGAAATGGGTGTTCCATGCTCCCACTATGTAATGGTGTATAATTGACTCTAATTATGTAATTTATGAGTATTATAGAGGATAAGAAGTCCCATTCCCCAAAACCTTTTATCAATAACTATATCGAGAATGCAATGGAGAAGAAATGAAGACGTCATTTCCCCTATATTCTACTCTTAACTCTTCCATCTATGTCTAAATTTGTACCATAAGTTTTTAAATGCTTATAATAATATGAAATTGTTGGAATTTTGTAAAAATTTCCCCTAGTTTGGGATCGTCTAGTGAGGGTTTATATTGTAGTATGGTCTTGACCTTAGTTGTATAATTCTAAACCAATGTGAAGTATGTCACTTTTTTATAATTGTACCTATTTTTAGGATCTATACCCTATAAAACATGTGTTTGTATCATATGATTTTCCTATACTAGTGGTATATGTGGAATATATCCTGATAAATTCTCCCTCTTTTGAGGTGAATGTGATAAAACATTTGAGCATGTACCTCAAAAGAAATGATTTTTACCCTTTTCCCAGCATAATTAAATTTAATAATAGGTGTTGGATCACGTGGAAGGATGTATTGGTGGCCACCTTTAGGATATTGTTCTCTACAAAATTGGTGTGCATGGTGGAGACCATGACACACAAAGAAAACAACACAAAACGTGAAATAGGAAAGAGTAGTAATGGTGATCATGTGTTAGAGAATTAAACAAACACAAAGGTAAAGCAATAAGTGATCAAGATAGCATAAGCAATAGTATCTAAAAAGAGTCACATCAAGGCATAGAATCACAAATATGTGACAACCATGATGTCATAAGACAATCATAGTGAAGGCACGCAGCCACATACAAAGAAATAAGTGAGTGTAAACAATAGAGGCATGTAGCCATAAACATGGGAAACCCACAATGTCATAAAACAATTAAAGTACTTATGTTGGATATAATGAATAAGCAATTAGTCAAGTAAGTAAGTTAGAAAACAATGTAGCAATTAAGTATAGAAAGCAATAGTGAACAAACTCATAAAACAAAATGGGTTAGCATTGTATAAGACGTGTGTGTTATCCCTATCAGTCCAAAATATAACGTATACGTAATATAAGTAATTGAGCATAATGAGGAAGTGGAAAGGAACGGTAATGAAACAAATCGGATATGCCCCTAAATAATTAGTGTCATTGGTAAGGGACTAGGCTAGCACTTATCATTGTGTATCAATATGTGTATTTCTGCATCAAGATTAACATATATCATGAATGCATGTGTGTAAAGAGTATATATAAAAATATGTTATCTATCAAACTAGTACAATAAACAACATATGTAAAGTGCAAGCTATAAAATCAAGTAATGTGTAAGTTCTAATGTTTTATTATTGCAAATATTTGAATTTTTTATTATATATTTTTTGAATGTTTTTTTAATTTTTTATTATTAACTATGTAAAGGGAATAGTGTATCACAAGATATACCCAATAAAGGGCCTTGTTAAGTCATGGGATGGACCTATAAGGTGAAAGTATGTCCACAAATGCATGATATTCATATGATTTTTTAAAAAAATCTTCTTGTGTGACTAAAAATAAACACGTGGACCAATCCGCTCACCACAAATGTATGATATTCATATGATTTTTTTCAAGTTTTCCTTCTTATGTGACAAAAATATACAACTAGACCAATCCGCCAAGAATTGACATATGGTCCCAAACAGTTGGGTATAAACTTTCTCTTTAGTGTATTTTTGGCATTAGAATTCTTTGTATTTTCCTTTAGGACAAGGTCGTCAATGTGGAATTCAAAAGTCAATAAATTCTTATTATAATAAATTTTAATGTGTTTTTGGTACATTCATACGTGTTCGAGATATTATACCCATCCGGATTCAAGCATTTCAAGATCATGTAACCACTTTTCATGATAATCATTTCTTTTTAAATGTCTATCAAAGAAACCCATAACAAAGGAATTTCCAATTAGAATGGAATAAGTTTTTTTCCATAGACTAAATAAAAAGGAGTAGTATTTAAATGTGTATGAACACTTGTTTGATAATCCAAAAATGTGTAGGTTATTTAATTATGTGATCAATTCCATGTTTAGCAACAATTTTACTAATGATTTTTACAATAATCTTATTAGTAGCCTCATCCTAGTCATTGCCTTTTGAGTAATAAGGGATGGAAAAATGTGTTTAATTTTGAATATGGAACAAAAAAATTGTCTTATTTTAAAAGGAACAACCATTCTTGATGATAATCATCAACAGACACCGAAGCAAGTGATAATGTTTATGAGTAGAAACTTATAAATATATTAACATATGGTTGATTCTAAAGGTACATCTTCAATCCATTCATTAAAATATTAGGTGGTAATAATGATAAATGTATGACCATGCGATATTTTTGGGTTAACCTTGCCGACTAGATTGAAGCCCCATAAGAATAACAACCATGGATAGATAATAGTATTTAATGCATGAGATTGTGTATGAGTTAAATTTACTATATTTTCTATATTGATTGCATCATTTAGCTTATTTGTGACACTCTAGATCCATAGTGGACCAATAATATATTTGAAAAACTAGCTTTTTAGACATGATTTTTCCACTAAAATGACCCCAAACTCATTATCGTGTATTTTAAAAAGGCCCATTTGTGCATCGTCAACCCCTAATCATCATAAAAAAATCCATCAATTATTTTCTTGAATAAATTTCTACTAATGAGGGCATATAGTTGCCTCACAAGCACAAATAATGCCCCTCTTATGGTGAGGAATTTTCATGTAATACTTGTCATTAAAGAAGGTTATAGATAGAATGTACCATTCAAGATTTTTGGCACTACGTATAATATACAAAATGTGTAGGGCATCAATAGTTTCGAAGCAATGGATTTTTGGTAGAATTATTAAATCATGAAGTAGTATAATCATATATTATATCTAAGGGCATAAGTAAATTTATACTAGCCATGACATAAGTAAATTTCTATTAGCCATGACATTAAGATGTCGGTTGTCTTTACTGAGGATATTGGAAATAGAATATGATTCAAATGTTGAAAGAAAGTGTTTAACTAGATTCTTGTATGGAATTAGTCGCTCTTATTTTTTTGATAAACAACATTCACATGGTAAACAATCAATTGGGAATCCCAATACATTGATACGTAGTTATGCGAGTACATGCATTATATAGAATTAACATCAAGGCTTCATATTTAGCAATATTATCAATACATGAAAATCCATGATGATAAGAAAAAGGCATAGTTTTACCATGGGGTGTAATAATAATTATTCAAACTCTTGTTCCCATGGCACACCTAGAACTATCAAAGTACATGGTCGAAATCATGTATCAATGTTATATGCTATGAATTCATCCTAGAACTCATCATTTATGGGTGAAGGGTTAAATAATGGGGATTTTGTAAGTTGATCAATAATTATTTTTCATTTTATTGATTTTTTATGATAAACTTAAGACTAAGTTCAACTAATTAAATCACTAACAAAACTACTCAACCCGAGATATGGGTGTGATACAATAGGTAATGCAAAGGATTGACTTTAGTAATAACATGTATTTATGTGTTCAACATATACCGATGTAATTTATCAAGCAACAAAAACAAAGGATAAAAATAGTCTTTCAATGGAGTTGTGTTTATGTTCATATGGAATAAATGTGTGAATAATTTAATAAAACGCATGCTCATGATTGTTATAATCATATTGTGCAAGCAAGGCATAGATTCCATGGTCCGAACTAAATCATGTACATGATAAGTTTTGTACTAGATATTGATGGCACAAGACCAAGTGGATTAAGCGAGATCTAATATTTGATATCATAAAATTCCTTTTTGAAATCTTCATCCCAATCAAAATCTATGTCTTTCTTTAACAATAATGTAAAAGGATACATTTTTTCAACCAATTTCACCATAAAGCATCAAATAGCACTGGATTTTACCTTAAAGTGACAATAAATGCTTGATATTTTATGGTGGTGGAATTTTATAGTAGCTTGAATCTCTTTAGGATCGACCTCAATACCATCATGTGAAATAATTTATCTCGAGTAACTTTCCATAGGTGACACCAAAAACACATTTTTGTTGGGTTTAATCATACATTATACTATTGTTCAAATATGTGTCCTAGATCTCACCATTGTTGTTTCCATTGGGTAGACTTGCAAGTAAATTATCTGCATAGTGTTCCATAAATTTATGTATATAATCATGAAATATATGTGTCATATCATGTTGATAAGTAACCCCAAAAATCTTTAACCCTAAAATGATTTTATAATAGAATGTACCCCTCGTAATAGTGAAAGTTATCCTCTCTTGATCAATAGGGTTTATTTTTATTTAATTGTAGCTTGAAAATCTATCCATGAAGAATATACATCTCATATCTTATGGTAGAGTCAATGATTGCATCAATGTTAGGAAAAGAAAAATCATCCAAGTGGGAAAAACTTTGTCAAATCTCAGAAATATGTATAACAATGGATCTTAACATTGGGTCTAGCCAAAAGAATGATATTGGAAATACATAAAAGGTAATCTATAGTGTGAATCAATCCTACATCAAGTATTTTTAGATTATTATTTTAACCATTAAGGTGACCCATGTGTGCATGTTTTTATTTTTGTATCGATTTATCATGTTCACGGAGAACAATGTTATGCATGGAAATAGATGGATCAATTAAAGGAATATCACTTTAGGTCCCCACAAAATATCATAAAAAGATTCCAATATTTTTCGGATAGCTACTCCCCATCATCAATAAGGAGGAAACAAGGAGAATAATGCAGGATCAATTTCGGTGTTAGTATCAAAGTAAAAATAATTGGTCTCTTAATTTTGTAATATGGAAGGATATTAGATATAGGAACATATAGGGATAGTATTAGGAATACCATTAGATATATCATAAATCACCTTCAATGAAGTACATGTGACAAAGTATAATGTGATGAATCCTATTCTTATGAAATAAGGGAGGAGATCATCATATTTCCCTAGGTACTTGAGAAGGGATCCTTCATTAGTGAATTTATCTAATGGTGGAATATCAAGTGATGTGTTGTCATCAATGAGGTTAGGGTCAAAAATTTCTACATTTTATGTGGGATAAACCACGAAATGTTTTGTGAATGTAATGTTGAAGTGGGTAGGAACATAGGAGCAAAATATGGTTTACATAAAGGTTAGGCGGTGTAGACACTCAAATTTAGAAATTAACCCTTTGACATTACCAGGTTTTAAGTAAACATGCGAGCTACTAACCTATATTTAAAATTATCAACATTTTCATCGGCATTATACTTGATTTTGTAAAGCCACCGAGATCCAACAATACTACATTTTTCTAGAGGAGGGACAAGATCCCAAGTTTGATTTTTAATTAAGGCATTGTATTGGATTTCATGGCTTCTATCCATATTTCATCATGGCATGTCTCTTCAAAAGATTGGGGTTCAGTCTCATACATAGTCATTAAGGCATGGTAAGTATGATGAATTCTAGTCATCTTACGAAGATTATTAGGATTAGAGTTTTGGAGAATAGATTGAGCCCATTTAGGTCATTTAATTATATAATACACAAGAATAGATTCATTTTCAATTTTTATATCATTATTATAATTCATATAGTTATTACTATTACATTCATCATGATCATCATTTTCTAACTCAATAGACTCATTATTAGGAGTAACAGAAGAAGAATTTCAAAAGGAGTTCCAAGAATTTTAACATTTCTATTTTCAATAAATTCTTGTTTAGCATGACCATAGATATTTAAACTTTTTTTTACCTCCATATCCTACAAAAATGCAAGGATAGAAGGTGTGATATAACTTTTTTCTTTTATCTTTAGGAATAAAGATAGAGGCTAGGCTACCAAATATTCTCAAATGTGACACATTGGGTTTCTTGTTGGTCCACTTTTCTGCATGTTTTGTTTGAAAAGGATTTTAGTAGGGACTCTATTTAGATTGTGAAGTGAAGTATTCATAGCTTCATCCCATAGAAATTTAGGGACTTGAGCTGAGTGAATCATGGTTCTAACCATTTCAAGAATGGTGTGGTTTTTCCTTTTTGATAGATCATTATGTTGAGGGGAATAGGGCATGGTAAGTTCCCTCTTAGTTCCACATTTAACACAAAAGAATAAAATTTTTTACTAAAGTATCCATCTCCATTTTCTATTATAAGCCTTTTAATTTTAACACTAGAACTATTTTCTACTAAAGATTTAAATTTAGGTAAAACATCATATTTGTTTTTAATAAAAATGAACAAATCATATGAGAATAATCATCAATGAATGTAATTTCATACAAATAAACATTTAGGTTATCCATCAAATAATCATCAATGAATGTAATTTCATACAAATAAACATTTAGGTTATCCATCATACAAATAAAAATGAACAAATCATATGAGAATAATCATCAATGAATGTAATTTCATAAAAAAATTCACCTCACTTCTCCTCTCTCACTCATGTTTTTAATGGGACTTGTGTGCCCTATTTATTTTGGGTGATGGGATGTGACTCCCAAAACACCCTTTCAACCTAATTAGTTAAAACCAATTAATATAAACCTTAGGTTATATTTAATAAATAAAAATATATTCATATTTTTATTTATTAACTATAATCTAAAGTTTATAGTTATATTTAATATAAATATTAAATATAATCTTTAGGAGGGGTTAATAACCCACTTAAGATTATGTTCCAACAATCTTATGGATCCTTCATCAACCAATGGTCATAACAATGACATCTTGTATGAAGGTATCCTAGAATCTATCCTAGCATTACAAAATGGCTTTCTAAATTGTATTCAAGTATGAAAATATTAACTAACTAATTTTCATAGGAATATTCTTTAATTATTTTCTAGCACCTTTCAAAGTTCCTGGTTGTACACTAGTTGGCATGCAATCACAAGTCTCTACCATATTCCCATGTTTCCTTACACACCTACATATTATCCACTCATTTACCAATTCATGCATCACCATGTGTCAAACTTATATTCCTATTACGTTGATCAGTTATATTATGTCTTGTATCTCACTCACACATGCATAATAAAAGGGATTTAGTGTTGTGCCTTTCTAGGGGTCAACATTTCCCCACACACTAAATATTTTATCCATCCTTGGATAGATGTTTATTATGTTTATCTTCATTGATGGTAGAATATTTTACAACATCCTAGTATTGCTTAAGGTACCTTGCTTTGTAATTAAATCCTTAGGTTGTGCAACATCCTAGTATTGCTTATGATTCACTCTTTTTGCTCATTCATCTGTTAACATCTTCTCGATTGCCTCTAAACTTTTAGGCTCCTTATTTAGATTTTATTTTATGTTTTTGCAATTCCCTTCTAGCATAGATAATTTCTTTTCAAACATGTCATTCTCATCTAAGCACTTAGCATGGTATTCTTCAAATTATTTTACTGATTCCCCCTTTATGGATCTAAGTTCTTTATCCAATGATCTTGCCTTATCCAAAAATGTTCTATTTTCATCAAGATTCTTTTAAGTCTTCCATTTTTTCTCACATTTCCAAATTCATTATTACTTTCTCCACCAAACATGCATCTAAAACAATTGTGCTTGGCCAAATACAACATATATTGCTGTGACATCTATGAATGATTTTTGAAGTGTGGCCTCCTTTGTCTCCAAAACTATTCTTAACTCTCCCAATTCAATTTTTTAAGTCTTTATCTTCTTTATGGTTAGGATCCATGTCTATCGTTGACTTCATCAATTCATAACCCTTTATGAATGCACTCCAATGGATTCATAACCATATCATATGCTTCTTGACTCATTTATGGATACTTTTCTTCATTTTCATTCAGCATTTCTTCCACCCCTTTCTTCCATGTCTCGAGCTCTAGTCGAACTTCTACTTCTTTTTCCTTTTCCTTCTTCACTTATTTCTTTAAACTTCATATGAACCTTTCGCATCTAGTATCCTCATAGTTTGGTTGTTTGTTATTTTTTAATAGTGTATACCCTTATATATCATTTGTAAAAACTTACGGGTCGCATAGCACCACATCGCCCACTATGGAAGTTAATTAATTTTTTGTTATTATTTTGACTATGGATTCAAGCACTCTACGAAACATTGAATATATAGGCTCACACACATCATTTCCTAATGGAACTAAGAGGGATAACATCGATTAGAAATCAATTAAGGAGGATTTCATAAAGATATACAGTTTTTAGGCATAACAATGAAGTTAAATAGATCATTACAATGATCAAATAGGATGCTTTCCATAAGGATGCACAATGGATTTATTGAATGAGGAAGATATATGATGTTGAGAAATATTTAGTGGACAAATTATTTGTGTAAGAAGGATATAGTAATGATTTAGTGTGGGAGGTACTATTTACATAGAAATGAACCAATTAGTTACCAATGAAACACAATATACCCAAACCAAATGAAATGTAAATGATAAGTACTAAGGGTTTAGTTACATTTGAAAATGACATTGTGATACCTTATGCCTTAGATCTTTCCAATGAATGTGATATAGTCTTTAAAAACCTAAACTTCCATGTAGAAATAATTTTTAAATAGATTAGTGTTTTTGGGTGGTTAGGGGATCTACCTCAATCATAACCCTAGCCCTTTTAAGGAAACAAAAGTTCACATGATAAGAAATTGATAATATTATGATGATTAAAGAGAAAAATACAAGTGATATATTTGATTAGAGGTCTGTGGGGAACCCAAAAAGGTTGTCATATTGAATGTTGATGTTTTTATGTGTAGAGTGACAGTAAAATCGTATAGGAATCGCATAATAGGCATCTAAAAATGAAATCTATACATATTTTTGCAAATTCAAATTTATGTGAGACTGTATCTATTCTCTACAATTCACCTTCACCTTCAAAAAAATTGCGAGCAAACAAGCACGATTTCGATGGATGAAACTCTAAGAGGAGAAAGGGATCAAAGGTTTTCTTTTGTAGATTTTGGAGATAGAGGATGGTGGATTTAATTATTTGTTTTTGGAGTGTACTTTTATGTTTTATGGCTTTTATTATTTTTAAATGTGTTTAATTTTTTAAGGATTTTTATAATGTTTTATGATTTGTTTATTGTTTTATATGTGTTTTATTATTCTTTAGGATCTTTATAATGTTTTACAACTTTTTAATTATTTTAGGTGTTTTTTGGAATATTAATTTTGTTAGGAATTATTTAATAGTGCTCCATTGTAATATTTTATATATTTGTGATGGTTGTTATAACCATGCACGTAAATAGTTGTGGACGTATATTGGTTGGTTGTGAAACACCCGTAGAATAGGTGTGAAAGATTCTAGGGTGGGTAACTAGTTGAGAGTTTGTAGGAAGCTTGAGCTTAAGAATAGGATGTCCTAATCCTATATATTTGTAAACACTCTCAAATGAAGATATGATGTATTATTTCTGTGTATTCATTGTATAAACTGGTGTTATGCTTTTTATTTGGTATCAGAGCAGGATAAAATGAGAGTCCCTTCAAGAATTTGTATGCTTCTGTGGTAAAGTGATGGTAATCCTTTCAATTTTTTAGTCTCTGCGTGCGCATCTATATTGAGCTAAGGATTGTTGATAGTACAGTTTATATAGGAAAGACAAACTGAAGCGTCCAATGCTCATCTGACTGCTCGGCTTCATTCGTGATTGGTGGGAGGATCACTTGCCACATCCCTCTTATCAAAGTCAAAACTGGCGGCTCAAACTATTAGTTGGATCTTTCGATGAGAGATATATTACAGATATGTGGAGATCAACTTCCATTTCGAGCAGTATTTTTCTCCATCATTTGGGATTCGATCCAAGAATTTATCTTAGCTTCACGCTCGAGACAGTCATTCACTCGCCTCCAACACGAAATTGATTTCATCTTGGTATCATCTCCAAGTTCATATCTGAATGTATGAAGGCATGGATTCCTAAAGGAAAAGGAGTGTCTTTTTTCTCAGGACTATTTCGGCAGTTTGAGAGAGATTAATTTGTGATCCCTCCAAATAGCTATCAGATCTTGCTTACTTTTTACATTGGATGCGTTGCATTGAGGAGTATGTTTTAATCTTAGATCTGCAATAGACTCGAGTTCTAGTCATTTGCATAGTGAACACTCTGATCTCGATTTTAGTTAGCATGCCTCATCTTCAATTCGTTTCTCTCTGCGTGGTCTTTACTCCAAAATTATTTGCATTGGCGAGATAAAATTCGAAGCACATGTCTGCATGGTGCATGGTGATTTAACAACATACCTGCTTGAAGCCATTCTCTAAACCGCCTTCACATAAATTTCCTTCACTGGAGACAAATGTTCAAAACCACTATTTTGAAAGTTCGTGGTATTACCTTGGAAAGGTACGACAAGAATTTTAATGCCATTTGCCAAGTTGTGTCACAGTTTTAATTAAAAATAGTCAATATGCTAATGTCTTATTAGCAAATATGATATTTATGTTAAATAGAGGCCACGTGTTCTTGGTCCTTTTTTAATACAAAAAGGTGTGTCATAGTTTTATATGTTAGGCGGTCTATTGTATTTGTTTAAAAAGTTTAGTGTATTTTTTATTTGTCTACATCTATTGTCAAAAGAGGAGTCATTGAATATCCTAGTAATTATTATCGTATAATTGTGACTCCATTAGCTGAAGTCATTTTTGGTCATTCTTTAGGAGTATAAATGTGTGAAGTCACTTGTCATTAAAACTAGTAATAAGTTGTCAGTTTATATTTTGTTTTCATGAATTATTATTGTAAAAGTCAAGTTTCATCTTAGCAAAATTGAGTAATTATCACTTTGCCTATTGTCTCGTTTCAAATAGTATGTTTAGGTGAATAATAGGTTATTGAGTCCATTTGTTTGTGTCATTATAAAAGTCAAAAATTGAGTCATAGGAAAAGTCTGAAAAATAAAATAAAAAAGTTACCCGCATTTCAATTTTGGATGCATTTTCACTAGTACGCAACGTCCAAATTATTGAAGGTATTTTGAGCTTCATGATCACATTGTGAGAAGGAAGAAAAAATAATCTCAATGTGGAAACAGAGCTTCATATCCAAATCCAGCTGAGTTAGTAGCACATACACCGGAGGCAGGAGGCATCGAGAGGTTGGAGGTCATTCAGCGACCTCTCGTCAGTCGCCAACGACGGGGCTGCACAGATGGTTTGGTGACATTTTTGTGGTGTATTTGCTTTCAGCTTGTGTCGTGTGCTTCTTGTCATGTTTTTTTCAGAGTTCCAGTATCAGTGTTCCTATTTGCAGTGTTCGTGATTGAATAAGTGGAAATTTCACATTGAGGGGGGGAACATGATCTCAATGTTCCATTTCCATTATGTCAGTTTTTTCTATGTATGTATACGAGCAAAGCATAATTCGAGAGAATTTCCTATGTTATTCCTTACGTGAGATATTGATGAGGGCTAATAATAGTACTTGGCACATCATGATGTGGTTATAGGTAAACCACTTGAAAACCTTCGTTTGTGGTTTGTGGTAAACCAATAGCAAAACCACCATTCTTGGTTGTTGGTAATCCATTTGCAAAACCATCACTTTGTGGTTTGTGGTAAACCAATTGCAAAACCACCATTCTCGGTTTTTGGTCAACCGTTTGCAAAACCATCCCTGAGGTTTGTGATCATCCTGTGAAAATCACCAGATCATGAGTAGGTGCAAGTATAAGGCAGGTTTTCCCCATGTTCGCACTAAGGGGGGGAATGTTAGGAATTATTTAATAGTGCTCCATTGTAATATTTTATATATTTGTGATGGTTGTTATAACCACGCACGTAAATAGTTGTGGACGTATATTGGTTGGTTGTGAAACACCCGTAGAATAGGTGTGAAAGATTCTAGGGTGGGTAAGTAGTTGAGAGTTTGTAGGAAGCTTGACCTTAAGAATAGGATGTCCTAATCCTATATATTTGTAAACACTCTCGAATGAAGATATGCTGTATTATTTCATGTGTATTCATTGTATAAACTGGTGTTATGCTTTTTAAATTTTTAGTTGTTTGTGTATTTTATGTATAATGACCTTATGTGCAAGGTGCATTTTCTAGTGTCTACATTTTGTCCCTTTTAGGGTTTCTATGCATGAGGAAATATGTACCATAAAAATTGAATGCGAGATGGGGTTCATTGTACCATATGAAAAAAGCTACAACATAAGTGGGTTTGGATAGTTGAGTGGATAGACAAGAACTTGGAAATATTGATCGATAGGTCACTTTAATAGACTCTATGAATCGCTTGACAAGTTAATTTCATAAGATGATGACTATTTGATTGATTGATTAGTTGATAGATTGATTATCATAAGGTTGAAGAGTGAAGGATGGTATTATAGTTTCCCCCTTTAAGAGATAAATTTTTTGCCCCATCCTACCTCATCAAGGTGCAGGACATAAAGTGACAATTGACATGTAGAAAGGAAAAAGAGATGATAGGGTAGTGGGTGTGATGATGGTCGTTGATGTTGTGGTGTGAGATTTGTATTTTTATTAGGAGGATGATTATGAAGGGTGTAGATGATTGGATTGCGAGATGGGACCACTTCATTTTAATGATGGTACATCACATGAGGTGAGCAAGGAGATAAGAGGAGATTGGGATGCGCGAGGTGACCAAGTAGTGTAAAGAGGAAAAACTATGCATTAAGGGGAGAGGCGTGTATGAGTAGTTTTGGAATGGGTTAAGGATTATTATGGTTCTTTTAATAATTGGTGGATATAGAGAGAGATATTAAGATATATTTTTGTTTATTTGTTTGTGTTGTTTTATTTTTGGTATAGATTGGAGAGCAAGGGAGTAGAGGGTGGCTAGATCAAGTGGTCAAGGTAACCAAAGTGGGTTTACAAAGCAACCAAATTTCTTGAGGAGAGAATGGGAGTGGTGTAGGTTGGATTATGTGAGAGAGGAAATTTGTGTGCATTTGAAAGTTGGAGAGTGGTAGGTTGTTGGGAGACCAGATCTAGGTCATCAAAATGTTTATATAGAAGTGAGCCAATGAGTAAGCATTCAAACACAATATACTTGGAATCAAGTGAAACACAAATGATAAGTGCTAACATGGTTTATTTACCTTTGAAATGATGTTATAGGACCTTATACCTTAAATATTTCCAATGAATGTAAACTAATCTTTGAATACCTAAATCTACACACAAACATATTGTAAAAATGGATTAGTATTTTTGGGTGGTCGGGTGATTGGCGTCAATTGGATCCCTAACACTCTTAAGGTAAGAAAAGTTAACATGATAAGAATTTTATAAGATTATGATAATTAAACAACAAAACACAAGTGATATACCTAAATCGAGAGGCCCGCGGGGGACCAAAAAATGTTGTCAAACTAAACGTTGATGTTTCTAGTTTGTATAGAGTGGCAATAAAATCGTATGGGAATCATATAACATTCACCTAAGCAAATGATACCTATACGTATTTTCTACAAACTTAGATATCACAAAATTTTAATTTTCTCTGTATTTTCCTTCACCTTTAAAAACCCCATGAGAAAACAAGCATGATTTGATGGTTGAAAATCTAAGACTAAGAACGAACAAAAGGTATTCTTATATAGATTTTGGAGGTGGAGGTAGGTGGATTTAATTATTTCTTTGTGGATTTTGCTTTATTTTTGGATTTTGTTTTTTTAAGATGTGATGGATTGTTTTTGAGGATTTTAATAATGTCTTGTGATTTTTTTTTAGGATTTTTATAATGTTTTATGTTTTTTATTTTTATATATGTTTTATTGTTTTTTTAGGATTATTATGTTTGTATTATCTTTATATTTTATATAATGTGACCTTATGCACAAAGTGCATTTTCTAGTGTCTATGAGTACCACTTCTCATATTAAGTTGAGTCGAAGGATGTTTGTCATGTGGAAGGGTTGAAGAAATTGATGGTTTAAGTTGAGATTTTGAATGTGGAAACCTATAAAGGAAAAAGAGTGCTAAAATTTGAACAAAAGGATCCAAAGAAATATTACACTCGCCTCAATGTTAGAAGGAGATGAATATAGGCACTTAGAAGAATTGTCACATGCCAAGCTTAGGAATTTATTAGGGTTATGTTGGGTTTACTCACCTTGAATAATTAGTAAAGTAGTATAAGGAATTATTTCAAAGAATTATCATGAAATGAAGGGGTTGCATCCATGTTTGGTAATATGCACATTAAGTTGTGTAAAATAGCAAGGCCTATGGATAAGAGACCATATAAGATGATCCCAAACCATAATGTGAAGGCTAAGAAGTGATTATAATATGCTTTATGTGAGAGTGATCTTTTCGATCAAAGATTCATAATAAGATTGATTCCATACATGTAAGATCGATTCCCAACTCCTTTTATGGAAGAAGTGCTGAAATAATTGCACGTTGTGAGATTTACTATTTTACTAATGGATTTTTTGGGTATCACCAAGTGAAAATTGTATAAAAAGACAAGTTAAAACAACATTTTCCATAAAATGCAGATATTTTGCATATAATGCGATGCATTTTGGGTTGAAGAATGCACCTATTATATTTTCATGCATTTTGGTTGAAGCATTAAAATATTTCATACACAAGTTTTTTTAAGTGTATTTGGATGATTATATGGTGTATGCTCCTTAAAGAATTGCCATAAAAACTATTATTAATGTTTGAGAGATGTCGATAATCTGCACATTTATTTGAAATTAAAGAAGGCCATTGTTGTAGTACTTTATGGGAATTTGTTAGGGCATGTGATTTGCAAGAAAGACATGTTTTTTATCCCATAAAAGGGGAAGTGATTTAGCATTTGGAAGCTCCACATACACGAGAAATAGGTATGTGCATTTTTGGTCATTATGTCTACTACTGAAATTTTATCTATAGTTATGCACATATTGTAGGACCATTAGAAGAACCAATGAAGAAATAGGTTTTGTTTTACATGGATTATATACATTAGGGGGTGTTTGATATTTTGAAGGATAAATTATCTAGTGTGTCAATCTTACGGTTTTTGATTGGAAGGATCATTTTCATGTTCATTTGGATGCATTTGGAATGAAAATCGGGACAAATCCTATGTAACCATATAAGGATAGATTTATCAACCAATTCTTTTTAGAAGTAGAAAATTGTCAACCACAAAAAATAACTACACAATAATGAATAGATAATCATTGGCAAATAATATATACAATGCGTATATATGTAGTACCTTTTGGCTACTCCATTCATATTCTTTATAGATCATGAGGCATTAAATTATTTGGTTAACAAGTTAGTGTCAGTATGGGAGGGTATCCCTATAGATGGTGTTGTTTCAATTATTTCAATTCTTTCAGATTGGAAGGATCATTTTCATGTTCATTTGGATGCATTTGGAATGAAAATCGGGACAAATTATGTAACCATATAAGGATAGATTTATCAACCAATTCTTTTTAGAAGTAGAAAATTGTCAACCACAAAAATAACTACACAATAATGAATAGATAATCATTGGCAACAATGTATACAATGGAAGTATATGTAGTACCTTTTGGCTACTCCATTCATATTCTTTATAGATCATGAGGCATTAAATTATTTGGTTAACAAGTTAGTGTTGCATGGGAGGGTATCCCTATAGATGGTGTTGTTTCAATTATTTCAATTCTTATTGGTTGTGCTCATGTTCCATCACATATATGTACACAACATTACCTCACTCCAACTTGTAGAATTATCCCCCAATTAATTGATAAGGTGCGACCTTTACTACCAATTGCTTCTTGTTATCCATTTTTTACCCCTCCAAGAAATGGAAAACTTCATAACTTAGACTTGGACAGTTGACTAAGTTTCGGTGAAGAAATAGTGGAAGAACATGCTCCAGGATCCAAAAATGGATAAAAATGGGTAAACTAAGAAAAATGGCTTATATAGTATTATACTCTATTTTCCTAGCCCCTCTAGTTTGAGAAAAATCTGAAAGATTGAGAAGTAGCTCAGTGATTTAAGTAGAGCTATACATCAAGTTAACTCAAGGAAAGTGAGTAGCTCGTTGGGTTGTTAGGAGTTCATTGGTGAGTTAACGTGTTGTATCGGTGAAGTGGTAGAGTCCTAAATGATTTGAAATCCAAGAAACTCATAAATTTAGTGGAGCACCAAGCATTATATTACGGGTGGATCGACATTTGTGGACCCAAAGAACCCAAGTGGAACAGGTCGTGGGAGGAGTGAATTTCGCGAGCCCGACTTTGTTGCATTACACAAAGTGGGGTTTAATGCATGCGCATCAGATATATCGGACCCGCGATACCCACACGAAACATGTTATGCCCCGGGATGAGTTCCCCGCAACACATTGGGATCTGTAATACAAATCAGGCTCAAGGGGTTATTTGTGGTAGCATCAGATTTTTGGGCCCAAAGAGCCCAAACGGAACAATGTTCCGCAAGGACGTGAATTCCCTATGAATCTGACTTCTCCATAAACCAAGCACGCGATGGGATTGAGAGTCATGAGGTGAGTCACGCATCAAGTTAAACATATGGCAATGTGTTAAAGAGGTGGTGGAGGAGATGAGCTCGTTGACGAGATTGGGATGAACGCGAAGGACAAGGGGAAGAGAAGGGACTCAGCAGGAGTTAAGCACAAAGCGAGGGTGGAATAGATGAAGGTGATTCACTCGCCGGGTCATTTGGGGAGCTCGAGATGATGGATAGGTGGTCGGGAAACATAATGGGAACCCAAGGGGATGGCAAATCTAGCTCGGGTGAGCTTATGGGAACTACAAAGCGGACCAACACATGAGAAACTCATCGAGCTACATAGCGAGATGGAAAATGAGCCAAGTGGAGATCCCCGATGCCCATAAACATATATTTCCCCCAATGCACCAAATAAAGTAAAATTATATTCATTGGAACCATAATCCCACCCTCCACACTCATAAATAATAAGATATGAGAAGTAGGTGGAGTTGGTGGTAAAATGCAAAGGAAACCCTCCCAGATTAAAAATGCAACATTCCAAGTGGGTGAAAGAGACATTAATGAAGTATGGGTATTTTTCTTCCTCCTCAAGCAATGGTACAGTGAAGGAGTGGGTTTATGGGCCATCCATATTGTTTGGAAGCCATTTAATGACCTTTATTGGTGGGTGAAGCCTATATTTCGGTATTTTTCCTCTTCTTGTATCATTCCCCTCTTATATATATTGTAATGGAGAGCTCATTTTAAGGGGTTAAACATTATTTATATTTTCCTCCATTCTTCTACAAGTTGTTGTGAGCTTCAAGATTCCATTTTTGGGCACTTGCAAGAGATTCATGCATCTATCCCTTATTGTAATGGACTATGTGATCATCGAAGTAATAAAATCAATTTTTGTGGCTATTATTCAACCATTTCTTGCATTTCATTGCATTATCTTGCCTCTACATTGCATCTCGAAGGTATTTTATGCATTTTATGGTTTCTTGCAAGCTCTAAATGAGTGTATTTAATGGAAATGGTGTTGTGAATGTGTGTTTATAGATTGTGGTGTTTTACATGCCCTCTCTATCTCAATTTTTCTATTTTCATTTGTTAGAGATTATGCCAATCACCCTCCTCTTGGTGTTATCACCTCCTTAGTGTAGTATTTCTTCATTTTTATGCATTTTCCTCTCTCCCTGGTCCCTTGGAATCATATGATATTATTAGATAGTTGTATTTCCAACATTAAAAGTATTTTTAGCCTTAGATTAGGAAGAGGAACCAGGCCTTATCTCTGGAGAATTATCTCAATTTCTTGGTCCCACACCTTGAGATAATTTCATGTTTCCCAAAAACATTGATTTCCCATTCCATTCACATGCAAAAAAATCAGAGGGTATTCTTTTGGTGATAACAATTCCGGCATGCTCGGTGGGACCTCAAAAGTTAATACTTCTAGTTTCATCAAGTTTGGATGTGTATCTTGATGAATTTCTAGCCTTTGGAGGCTCTTTAGTAACACATCTGGCGACTCTAAGCATCAAAATCCACTAGTTTTAGCAATCCAAGTGTCTCATATTCATGAGAAGGATCCAAACAAGGTCTAGGACAAGAGAAGAAGGATTATTTGAATATCTACAATTCTCTCCAGGTAGAGGAATAAGAGGAAGACAAGTTCAGAGATCACTATCTCCAAAACCAAACTCTTTCAACACCTCTACCTAGTAGGACATTCTTACAATCCACTAGAGTTCTTAGACCTATCATAATGGTTACACCACAACCGAATCCAGGGTTTTTTAACTTCACGGGAAGTAGTCCACTTGCCCTCAATGCACAAAATCTTATTCCATTAGCAGCCTTAAAAGTATTCCATTCTTTACATGAGAGAATCACACCACCCTAGCTTATCACATTCAAGACATTACAAATGTGTGTGTTATCCATGAAATTGTTGACATGGATGTAGTTGTGAAACTTCTAGCTTCCTCATTCAAAGGGAAGGATTTACAGTAGTTCGAGGAGTTTGACAATAGGATCAATTCAAAATTGGAATGCATTGCGCACATTCCTTTACGATTAGTTTGGAGAGAGGGGGGATAATTTATCTCTGTTAGAGAAATTTACCACCATCAAGAGGGCTCCAAATGAATTAATGACAGACTTCAACTTTAGGTTTCAAAGAACGTGGGATAGAATTCCAGTTCTTGTAAGACCAACTACTAAAGGTGTATTTCTCTACTTCTTAAAATCCCTTAATTTTGATATTGTTGTTATGGTGCAATCTATGGGAGGTATAACTTTTCCAGAGCCTATGCACTAGCTATTAGAGCTAAGAACTACCTAATTCAAGTTGGAAAACTTGCCCCTAGGCCACCAATGCCTATTTATCTAAAGATAGGAAATCCTAGTTCTATCCAAACACTTGAGTTAGCTCTTATCCCTACTCCTAGAAATCAAAATTCTAATGAGGCTTCTACCTCTTCAAGCACCTCAATTGAGCTCCAAGAGGTCATGAAACAATTGCAAAATCTAGGGAATGAGTTGGTGACAATCAAGAGGCAGTAGGCCCAAAGTTTCAGACCTTATCAACCTCAATACCAACCAAATAAGCCCCCATATCAACCAAATAAACCTCTTGCTCAAGCTACAAATTAGAACCAAATTCAGTTTGCCCACTACTAGGCCATTCCAACGTTATAATCTTGATGCGGCGTCTCTTCTAAAGTTTTGGTTCAGTCAAAACAACCTTGTATAGGATTATGAATGGTTTTTTCCTTGTGGTCAATCACATAACCAACTAACATGTCCTGATGGCATCCTAAACTAGGATTTAATGGTGCAAAGTGATTATGCTTTCCCCAAGAAAAAAGCGAAGAGTAAAATCAGCAACAAATACTTTCCCAAAAAGCACTCTCTAAGTGACACTTCACTTCTAAATTGGGAATTGGTAGATTTTGGGATAAACCAATCTCTTCCTCAAGGTGTAGTAGCAAACACAAGATATAAGAAAAGAGCTATATAAGATGGTTAATCATTAAAAGCAATTCCATTTCAACCTTTCTCACATTTCAAGGATTTGGTAGATCAAACGTAGTCCCAAATTCATAAAATCAACCTAAGATACCTATTGTATCAGCTCATGTACAGGAGAAAGTTATGGTGAACAAATGGTAGTAAAAGGATAGTCCAACTCCATTCAATATCATTGATCAAATGAAGAAAACAAACATAAGTATCTCTATGTGGGAGTCATTAGAAATTCTGGGACGAGAGGATTTGTTGCAGGAAGCAATCATGTCTAACTTGTCTATTTCAAATGAGTCATCCAAGGATCAAGAAAGAGTCCTCACCAATGTAATGTAGCAGAAGGAAGGTCAACTAAATAGAAACATGAAACCTCCACCATTATATGTATCCTTGATCATTGGGGATAATCTAGTACATAACTACATGATTGACTCAGGTGCAAGTAGCTCGGTGATGCCAAAGCAAATAGGAGATCATTTGGGTCTCAAGTATGAACCTATCTCAAAAGGATTGGTACAATTGGATGGGACAAAATGTAGGAACCGTTGGAGTCATCTAATGTCTAAACCTTACACTATATGCATGCCCAAATTTCATAGTGCCTCAATATATATCTGTGATTGACCTACCTCCACTCTTTGCCTTTATGTCTATCAAAGGACTTCATTGCTGAAATTAGGGGGTACTTGTCAACTGATTGGTCCCACATGCTCTTCAGGACTAGATATGGAGCCAAAGCCACCATCATATCAAACCCAATTATTTCCTACCAGATTAAGCCTCATGTGCCAAGTCCAATCAATTCTAATTGCACAATTTTGATCAAGAAGATTTTCCTAGCACTCAAGAAGCAGAGACTAAAATTGGAGGTATTCCAAAATTGACACTTGATGAATGGGAACACAAAATACATGGATATGATCCTTATAGAGAAATGGAAGAGGTTTAATTGGGTATCTATTTTCTAATGAATAAAACTCACCTCTCCCTAGTGTCACCAAACCATATGATGTTGATGAAAATGGAGTTTGAAAATGTTCTTTAATGGTTCAAGGAGTAAACAAGTGTACGGAGGAGGAGGGGTAGTTCTTGTTTCTCCCAAAGGTATCAAATACTACTTTTCTTTCATATTTCAGTTCACTTGTTCTAATAAAACAGCAAAGTATGAAGCACTTATCCATGGTCTACACTGGGAAAGGAAGAAAAATATTAAGAACTTGCATACATTTGGGGATAGTGAGCTGATTGTAAATCAGGTTAGAGGGCTAAATGCTGCCAAGAATGATCTTCTAAAGAGCTATAAGAATAGGTATGGGATCTCATAGAATATTTTGAAGCATTTAACATCAATTCCATACCAAGGAAGAAGAATGAAGTTGTAGACAAGCTTGCAGTAATTGGGGCAGCATTTGACATTGTTGAAGATATCAAGAAGGAAAATCATGGCATCATATCAAAGTGGTAGTGAGACTAGTTGTTCCAGATAATAACATAAGATGGCAAGTGTTTGAAAGTGACCAAAAAATCATAAATTTCCTTCAAGAAGAGGTTGAGTTCTCTTTGAGAAACCAAGACAAGTTAGAGAAGAAGTATGGGGATCGGGTAGTCCATTTCAAGAAGAATGAACAAGTTTCCAAAAGTCCAAGTAACTCTAGAACCAATCTTCAATCCAAATAACCATTTTAGGAAAGAGAAATCAAATATCATGGTCAAAGGTGAAGATTCAAAGTCTATTTCAGTTGGGGAAGGAAAAGTGCTCCAAATTGGAAAGGTAAGTACTCAACAAGAAAAGCATGATTTCATACAACTTTGTCAAGAATTTCTTGATATATTTGCATGGAGTTATGAAGATTTAAAAGGATTAGATCCAAGTTTAGCACAACATACTTTTGAACTAGATTCTAAAGTTAATCCCATCGAAGGAAGAAAAGACCAATGAATTCTCATATAGAGACTCTCATGAAGAAAGAGATGAATAATATTATTGAGGCAATTATCATTTTCCCAATCAAGCACTCTTCTTGGGTTGCAAACCTTGTGCCGATTAGAAAAGAAATGGATAAATCAAATTATGTGTGGATTTCAAATATCTAAATAGAGCTTCTCTCAAGGATCACTACCCACTCCCATCAATGGAGTAGATTTTACAAGTAGTGGTTGGTTTAGAGAGGTTTTCACTTCTAGATGGCTACTTGGGCTATAACAAGATCATGGTGAGAGAAGAGGATCATTCAAGACAACTTTCACCAAAAATGGGGCACATATGCTTATAGGAAAATTCCATTTGGCTTATCCAATTACTGAAGGAACGTTTCAGAGAGCCATGGACATGGTGTTCAAGGGTTGATTAACAAGATGGTTCTTGTATACCTTGATGACATTACAGTATTTTCCAAGAATGTAGTTGATCATCTTTCCCATCTTAGGAAATTGTTTGAGAGTTTAGATTGTCTCTTAATCTGAAGAAGTGCATATTCCTAGCTCATGAGGGTAAGCTCCTAGGCCACAATGTATGTAAATAAGGATTAACTATTGATCCGGAGAGAGTTGAAGCTATTTTGGAATTTCCTTTTCCAAATCACAAGAAAGCTCTCCAAAGCATCTTGGGAAGGATAAAATTTTTAGAAGATGTGTTCCTGACTTTTCCAATTTGGTTAAACCACTAACAATGATGTTGAAGAAGAACATGGCATTTAAATGGATAGCTGAGGGAAAAGAAAATTTTGATGTTATTAAGGAAGCAATATCACAAGTTGTGACTCTTTTTAATGAAGACTTCTCAAAGGACTTCATTCTTTACGCTTTAAGTGGCTCAAAAAAAATATCTACAATTTTGGTGTAGATGAACAAGGAAGGATATGAGCAGCCTGTTGCATTCTTCATTCAAATCCTGGGGACTATGAGGTGAGGTACTCATTCATTGAGAAGCACGTTCTTGTTGTCATAAGGATCTTAAATAAATTCAAACATTTGGTTTCAAACAACAAAATCCACTTGTTAGTTTCTCATGTTAGAGTGAAAGACTTCCTCCTCAACAAGGATTTAAATGAAAAAGAGTTGGTTGGATTACCCATGTCATGGAGTATGATATAGATATCAAGGTAACCAAATTGGTTAGAGGCAAAGGCTTGTGTGAGTAGCTGGTTTCAAATCAGTATGTAGGATTAAAGGATGAAGAAGGGGTTATTCTAGTGCCACAGATAATCAAGAACAAGCAATTGATGTTAGACCCACTTCTTGCTAGACTCAAGATTTGATCAACTTCCTCCAAATAGGTATATGCCCTCAGGGATTAAACAAAGAAAAAAAGAGGTATTTCAAGCTCCAATCCATTCCATACGTTCTTAGTGATGGATTTTTGTTCAAGAAGGATGTGAATGGATTTATCTTAAGGAGTATTGAAACTAATTAAATTGAGAAAGTGTTGCATGATTTATATTATGGGAAGTCGATGGGAAATTTTCTCTAAGAGTCTTATCATCAAAATCATAAAGGTTGGTTACTATTGGCCCACTATATTCAAGTGATTGCTATGCATGGATCAAAAAGTGTAAGAAATGTGCATTTTCATAGGTAAAGAAAAGTTGGTAGCACTTCCACTCCACCCAATCTCAGTTGATCAATCATTCATGTAGTGGGGATTGGAATTCATTAGGTTCATAAAGCCAAATTCAAGTCAAGGCCACAAGTGGATTCTCGACAATAAGCGATTATTTAACCAAGTGGGCTGAAGAAATAGCACTCAAGGAGAAAAATGAGTCTAGTATACTAAATTTCTACGATGGAATTGTAACCAGGTTTGGTGTCCCATCTACTATCATATATGATAATGCTTTAGCATTCCTTGGCACTAAAATATCTAAGTGGGTTGTTAAAAATGGGATATATCTGAGCACATCCTCTAACTATTACCCTTAAGGTAACAATCAACTTGAATCCACAAACAAGAATCTCTTTATAATTATAAGGACTTTGGACGAGAATCAGAGGATATGGCACACCAAACTAAATTTAGCCTTGTGGGTTGATGGAATCACACCCAAGAGATCATTGATAGCTCTCCCTACAATTTGGTCTATGGAAAAGAACCTAGGATACCCATATCTCTTGAATTGCTAGTGTTGGAGCTTCTCAAGAAACTAAATTTATCTGAATTTGGAGCCATGGAGGTAAGATATGCAGAACTAGTGGAGTTAGAGGAGCTGAGAAATCAGGAAATGCAAGCAATGGAAAAGGACCAAACTCTAATCAAGAGGAGTTTTAATAAGAAGGCTAAATACGAAGCTTCTAATAGGGAGATTTGGTACTAAAGTGGGATGTTGATAGGGCTAAGCCAGGTAAAAATTTGAAATTTGATGTTATATGGAGTGGTCTCTATATGATCTCAAGTTGTAAGAGTAATAATGCTTTCTAGTTGTCAAAATTGGATGGAGAAGAACTACAGATTCTAGTCAATGCAATAAATTTGAAGCATTGTTATTAAAGTAAAATATCAGCTTTGTACATATTAGTTTAGGTTTCCTTTTCCTTAGTACTTTGCACATGTTTTGTCACTGGATGGTCTTTTTGCACATGTTCAGGAGCTTACAAGTGTGTTGTGGGAAGGAGTTCAAAGTTGCAGGAAATAGTTGCCATTTCTAAGAAGTTTTAAATGTAGAGAAACTAAAACTCAGATTTAGAGAAAATTTCAGTTTTCTCATTCTCTTAGCTCTTCATATCAGTTTCATTTTGAGTTCTAGTGCTTCTTCTTTAATTAGAAAATCAATTTCGGGGTAGTTGGAAGCATTTCAAAGAGCATATTTCATAGCACCTTACATTATCTCAATCCCAGTGAGCATCCTTCCTCGGTTTTATTCAAGATACTCCTTGGTTTTGAGCAGAAGATCAACCTCAAATAAATTTTTCACGCTATTAGAATCATGTTAAGAAGAAAATATTATAAATTTTTAGGTGTATCAAGCATTTCTAGGTCATCTTCAACCCCAAAAAGTGTTCAAGCAGGTCTAGGCGTGGAGGATTTAGTTTTGAGATCAAGTTGCGAGAGGAAAAGGAGGTGAATTCCAAGTTTCAAAAAAATCCCACTCGATGGGAATTTGAGAACTTCTTGTAAAAGGATGGAAAATTCAAGCGAAAAGAGTGGATTAGCTCAAAGTTCAAGCAAAGATTGCTTGAGTGACCCAAGGACCGGGTTTGAAAATTCGAGATCAATTCAATCTATTAAAGATGATTCCATGCCCAATGGATATATTAAGGACAGTGATTACTTCATCTGGCGGGAAGATATCCCCGTTAGTCGCCAAATTGTTATCCATTTTTACCACTCTCGTAAAATGGATAACTTCATAACTTGGAATTGGATAATTGACTAAGTTTCGGTAAAGAAATAGTGAAAGAAAACAGAGCTCCAGGATCCAAATATGGATAAAAGTGGGTAAATTGAGAAAAATGGCTTCTAGAGTATTCTACTCTATATCCCTAGCCCCCGGTTCGAGGAAAATCTAAAAGGTTTAGAGGTAGCTTTGTGAGTTAAGTTGAGCTATGAAGCGATTTTATTATGGGAAGCCAAGTAGCCGATTGAGTGGGTTGTTGAGATTTCATT
The DNA here is from genome assembly GCA_018340775.1 of Taxus wallichiana var. yunnanensis. Taxonomy (NCBI): domain Eukaryota; kingdom Viridiplantae; phylum Streptophyta; class Pinopsida; order Cupressales; family Taxaceae; genus Taxus; species Taxus wallichiana. The sequence goes on along the minus strand of CM031234.1, from coordinate 286,298,796 downwards.
GGCGAGTTGGCATGTTGTATTAGTGAAGCGGCTAAGTCGCGAAAGATTTGGAAGCTAAGTAACTCGGCGAGTTGGAGAAAGCCAAGAAATGTCTTTTGGTTGGATCGGCATTTGCGGGCTCGAAGGGACCAAGTGGAAGGGTTGCGGGGGGTGTGAATTCCCGTGAGCCCAAATTTTCCACATTACACAAAGTGGGGGTTCAATGCAGGTGTGTCGGATATATTAGGCCTGCGAGAACCACGCGGAACATGTTTCACCCCGAGGCGAGTTCCCTGAAACACATTGGAATCTATAATGTAAAGTGGGCACTGTGGGCGTTATTTACATCTATGTCAAATGTTTGAGGCCCATGCATCCTAAGCAAACGGAATAATGTTCTGTGAGGATGTGAGTTCCCCGCAGAGCCGACTTCTCTATACATCAAGCACACAACATGGCCGGGAGTCATGAGGTGAGTCATTCACCGAGTTAAACAAATGGAGAGGTGTCGAGAGATCTTTGTGAAGGATATGAGCTCAAGATGAACGTGAAGGTGTGACGGGAAGAGAAGCGACTCGATGGGAGTTAAGCACAAAATGAGGGTGGCATTGATGAAGTCAAGTTGTTTGTTGGGTCAATCGGGGAGCTTGAGATGATGGATAGGTGGACGGGGAGACATAAGGGGATCCCGAGGAGATGGTAGAGCTAGCTCGGGCAAGTCGATGGGTACTACAAATGGGTCGACACATAAGTAGCTCGTCGAGTTACACAAAGATCTAGCAAATAATCCAAGTGGAGCTCCCGAGCGTGCATAAACATAGCTCACCCCCAATACACCAAATCAAGTAAAATTATATTCATTTGAACCATAATCGACCCTCCACACTCAAAAAAAATAATATATGAGAAGTAGGTCAAGTTGGTGGGAAAATGCAAAGAAACCCTCCCATATTAAAAATGTAGCATTCCGAGGTGGGTGAAAAGGACATTAATGAAGTATGGGTATTTTTCTTCCTTCTCAAGCAATGGTACAATGAAGGAATGGGTTAACAGAGCCATTCATATTGTTTGTAGGCCATTTAATAACCTTTGTTGGTGGGTGAAGCCCAGATTTCAATATTTTCCCTCTTCTTTTCTCTTTCCCTCTTCTATATATTGTAATGGAGAGCTCATTTTAAGGGGCTGAACATTCTCTATCTGCTCCTCCATTCTTCTACAAGTTATTATGAGCTTCAAGCTTCCATTTTGGGCACTTTGTAAGAGATTCATGCCTATATCCTTCACTTTAATGGACTGTGTGATCATATAAAGCAATAAAATCAAGTTTTGTGGCTATTCTTCAACCCTTGCTTGTGTTTCATTACATTCTCTTACCTCTACATTGCATTTGAAGGTATTTTTGTGCATTTTATGGTTTCTTGCAAGCTCTAAATGGTTTTATTTAATGGAAATGGTGTTGTGAATGTGTGTTTATATACTGTGGTGTTTTACATGCCCTCTCTATATCCATTTTTTCCATTTTCATATGTTAGAGAGTGTCTCAATCACCCTTATCTTGGTGCTATCACCTTCTTAGTGTAGGATTTATTTTTTTCATGCATTTTCCTCTCTCCTGGTCCCTTGGAATCATAGGATAGGATTAGATATATTTCTATCATTAGGAAGTATTTGTAGCCTTAGATTAGGAAGAGGAACCAACCTTCTCTGGAGAATTATCTCATTTTCTTGGTCCCACACCTGGAGATAATTCCATGTTTCCCAAAAACATTGATTTCTCATTCCATTCACATGCAAGAAAATCAAAGGATGTTGTTTTTCAATGATAACACTTCTTTTACACCATCATCCATCGTTTAGGTTCTATACTCGAAGTAAAAAATGATTCAATCTTGATCACCTTCTCTAGTACATAATAATTTCAAAAGAGTAATGCATTCAAGTAGTCCTCTTCAATCGATCATATAGATACTCTTGTGTTTCAATAGTATCAATCATTAACATGTGATTATTTATACATGATCGATTGAAGAGGAATAATTGAATGCATTACTCTTTGAAATTGTTATGTACTAGAAAGATGATAGTGATTGCATCATTTTTACTTAAGGATGAAACCTAAAGGACGGATGTTGGTGTAAAATAAGAAATTGGTAGTAAAGGTCACACCTTATCAATTAATTGTGAGATAATTGTACAAGTTGGGGTGAGGTGATGTTCTCAACATATGTGTGATGGAACATGAGCACGAGATATGAACTATAAGAGTGTGATGTGGGAATTGCAAAAGGACACTATGTAGGATACTATACATTATGAAATCTATTACTCACGTGATAGTGGTGGCTAATAGTGTTTAAATATCCAAAGGATAATATGCTCCAATATGATATCTAACAAAGAGTGGTTAAACGTAATAGGTGAGATGATATTTCATGAGTTCATGTGGTCACACAAGAACCTTTTTAAAAGTTGTTTATTGATTTTATTGGTCCCATTAACCCCCCGTGATCAAAACATGTACACGGTGTATCATCACAACTATGAACTATTTGACAAGATTGGATAAGGTTACACAATGAGAGATTATACCACAAGATTTTTATGGGAGGATATATATAATTTCAAGGTATGGGTTCCCTCTAAGTTTTACAAGTGTTCGAGAGACTCATTTCCTCGTAGAAATAACGCACATAGTTTTGGAAGAATTTATGATTGAGCATCACAATACTACACCCTATCATTTGTAAAATGTAACGCATACGATTTTTGTAAGTTATCATGGTGATTACTTTCTTAATGTTATGAATTGCTGAAATGAATGCAAACATGTTAAGATATATATTTTGATCTTAAGGGAATGTGTTGTTTTAACTGGATTCTTGCATCTTTTGTAATTTGTTTACATGGGACAAGATTATTGTTGCTTGTATGTTTGCTGATGTGACGACAAATTTGTCGTATGCTTGCTGAACTCTATTTGTTGTGGCCTTCTTGTAATCGCTTTGTCGATTTACTCTTAAACCGGACTGAAGGTTGATATAAATGTGCAGCACCTGATTTCAGGTATGAACAGCTGGCACGTAGATGCCAACGACAAAGGTTCGATTCTCGAACCATGCACTGTCGTAACGTGAGACCTCGTAAGGCGGGAAATGCCTGGATACGGGTGGCTCAGGTATGTATAACGTGGGACGAAACGTCCTGCACAGCATTGAATTGGAAGTCAGTCGGGAAGACTTGACTGGAAGTTGATTGATTAAGTGTTAGGTGTTAAGGGGAAATTAGATCCTAATCTAATCCTAAGTTCTACCTTACATCCTAAACTACTATCCTAAGTGGATTTTTAAATTCTAAATGGTGAAAATAGACCTAAGTTCTATTAACCTAAAGACTAGGCGGTGACCTAGGTTTGAACACTATTGTTAATCCTAAACTAATCCTAACCTAGAAGGGGACGCACAGACCCATGGGAAAGGATAAGGATGGAAGGAAATTTAATGGCAATTAATGAAGTCCTTGCGTGGACAGCGCCAAGTTTGGCAGGAACAGGAAAAAGGTGGAGGTATCTAGTTAGTTATGGGACTAAATTCTATTTGCATGCAAAATTTGAAATTGGCAACTCGCCAACCCAAGTCGGCGGTGGCGTGAGAAAATAGGGAAAAGGTAGAGCCTTTAATGCATTAAATTTCTCGGTCTTCGCGACCAGCTCGCCTTGGAAAGAGTATGGAGGAATTTTTGTTGGTCATTTGTGTTTGCTCGGGTTTTGGAAAGTTGCTCTGCATTTGGTTTTTCTTGGTTCAGTCGAACCAGTTGTGTTTGGTTTTATCACTGTTTCTTTGGAAATCGGAGGCTGTTTTCTGAGCCTGTAGAGGAAGGGACTGTTGGGAAGCTTGTTGTTGTCGCCGTGGAAGGAAACACCTTCTGTAAACGTGGTTTTCTTCGAGCATTCGAGGAAGAATACCAGGCATGTTAAGCCCTTCTCTTTAAAACACTTGCTTTACTTAAGCGTCTCATTAAAACAACCCTGCTCTTCTTCATCTGAATGGGTTTTGGGTTTGTTTGTTTGCTGTCATGACAGAGATGATTTTGGTTTAGTTAATTTTGTTGTCACGTTGGAAATGATTTGGGTAGAATCGTTTTCTTGCTGTTGTGTTTTGAATTGTCTTTGCATATATATTTGAGTTGGAAATGCAGTCATGCTGTGTTGGTTTGTTTGACAGTATTGAGGATGTTCTTTACTGAAATTATAAGGAAATTATGCTTATAAATACTCAGTTGTGCGTAAATCAATTTTGAGATGTTTGTTGATAAGAATTCGAACTGGGTAATTCTTTTTAAATGATTTTATGGAATGAAATCTCTACAGGCTGTGCGAGTTGTTTGACGTTGTTTCTATACTGAAATTTTTAAAAGGAAATAAGATCCTTTTCCTTCTGCTGTTTTGGATTTTGAGGGAAATAGCATTTGGGTTTTATTTGAGCATATGAACTCGATTTGAAGGAAGTAATAGTAATATTTTTATTGCGTTGTGCCTTTTTCTTGTATAAGAAATGAACGAATACGTTTTGGGTATTCGTGAAAGTAGGAGAAGTTGACTGTTTTTCTTCTGAACTTATAAATGATTATATTCTTTCCTTGCTATGATGGAAAGTTGATTTTATAGTGTTCTATGGATGCGGTTGATCTTCTAACTCAAACTGTCTTCGTGAATACGACTTGGCTTGGGATTTCTGTGCAAATAAATGGAAAAACATGGGAATTTGGTTTGTTGTTTGAGTCTGTCCTGACTGTACCAAGCTTATGTATCTAATACCCTATGCGGGTTTGCCTTGATAGAGGTATTGATATATGAATATTGTATTTGAGTTTTGTACCTCATTAGGAAAAAGGAGAATGTTGTTTTTGGATTTAATGGTTGATCGAGATAGAACTCGAACTGGGCATTCATTGCTTATGGTATATTGAATTGAAACTGTACAGGCTATGTGAGTTTGCTTTTCAATGTTGAACGATTGTTCTGTTATCATTATGAGTTGAGCTGTCATGCTAAGATAAACACGATTTGGGTGTTTTTATTCCATTTGGAAGAAGATGATTGTTTCTTTACTGAAAGTTGAAGAAAATGGTTGTTTTCTTATTGAATTAGTTAAAGGAATGAATTCTTCTCTTCTTGTTGTTTGAATTCTGGAAATAGCATTAGAGCTTTACTGTGCATTATGAATTGGTCTTGTTGTAGGTAACAACAATGTGCAAATTGTTATTATGAACTGTATGTGTTCATGGATATAGAAGGTCATGTGAATAAGTGATTACGTGGCTGTATAACTGTTTATTTGGTTAAAAATACAGTGAAAGAAGTATGGAATCTTCTAGTACAGTAAGTACATAGTATGCATCTTTATACTATTTGTTCTATGATGAATACGATGTTTTACTAACCTGTTTATGGTATTCGTATGAGCCTGATTTAAATGAAGTATTGATAAGGACGATAAATTTATCCTTGTTTTCATTTAAAGCTGAATATGAGCGGAACTATTTCTTGTTGTTGGAAAGTGAATTCGATTGGATTTTGTAAGTTTCACTGAATGTTATCTTGATTTGTATCTCGTTTGGATTCAATTTTAGGACGAGTCATGAGGAAAGAAATAGGAATGTGAATGGAAAACTTGGAAAAATGATCTTTTCTTCTCTCATACGATTGGAAATCATGTAATCGTTTAGGAACGAATTTTGTATTGCTTGGGTTTAAGCAACTATAATTATTGTTGTTTGCTTTCTCAAATCTGCACTTGATTGCTTGGAATAAAATGTGATGCATGAACCGAAAGGAAGGTAATTGGGTTACATTTCGAGTTAGATTTTATCCTTTGCATTTATTACTAATGAAATGAATGGAAAGGATAACTTGATTATGTTATAACAACGAAAAGTATGTTTACTTATATTCCTAGTTCTTACAAATGTTGTAGTCTGGAACTTTTGAAGGAAATTGCGTCTTGTATGGTTATGTGGGAAATAGGACAGCAATTCTTTGGCTGATTGGGATGGTATTTTGATGGTTCAGTTGTTATGCTGTCCATTCTTTTTGATGCTTAATTCTTGATTGATGTTCTTACTGTCGTTTCATAAAAGCAGGGTTCTTTTATTGAGACAATTAATTAGAAGCACCTCATTTTAATGACAAGTGCTTAATATGCTCGTTTAATGAACTGACCCGTGCAAGTAATTTTGTAGATGGAATTTGAGTAAAATGAAGACATGGCTATTTTCTGATGCTTCTTTTGATTGTCTGAAGATGAATTGTATTTGTTAGTTATTATTCCTCTACGAGGAATTGTGAAAAGAAGAAAGTACATTCTTCTATCTATGAGTTGTAATGTTGTTTTATATAAACAAAGTCCATTCGTTTGGACTGGCAGATGTATGGATTATGAAATGGATTGATGAATACAAATACAAGTGTGATATTTTAATGACTATATCAGTTTGATATTGTTGATTAAATTGGAAATATAATGTTATTTCTTGATTTGGAATTATTTAATTGTCCTTGGATGGATTTAAAAGGAATTGACATCTATTCTTACCTAAATGTAACTTTTAAGTTGAAATGTGCAATTAGTTCATACTTTGGGTTAAGATGAATTTTTAATTGACATTAAAAGGATTAGGAAGAACATGATTCCATAACTGATAGGTATTCAGGATTAGCTTGGAAGCTAAGGAATATCAATTAACTTAGGAGCAACCGAACTTCGTTTTCGGACTCCGTTAATAGCCTCGTATGTTAAATTCAGAAAGAAAGGATATGGGATAAATATATCCAGGGCTAATAGACCTTAACTATGTAAGGTTAAGGAGAATAAATGAATACATTTATTGAGAATTAGACCTCGTTTAAATGACGTCTAATAAGCTGGAATTTGAATTTGATTACAGTTGTGGAAAACTTGGTTAAGTTTAATAGGTTAAACTTATCACGTTTTCGGTAATGGGCTGCTTAATCCAATGATTAAGAAAAGAACCAAGTAGAGAAAATGCAACCCTTGATGCACGAAGGAGAAGATTCATCATAAGCTAGAAGGCGGATTTAGTCTCTCTTAGCTCCATACAACTGGTAACGGAGAACGAGGATAAAGGATCAAAGCATGGTTCTTTGAAAGTTGATCTTAAATATTAAGATCATATCCAAATCACTTGAAGCGGGGATGTGTACTCAATGGAAGGATTCCGTAGGACATTGACATACGCCGGCTACTGACATGGTGTCTTCATGAAGGCGGGGTCTTCATGACGACACAATGTTATAGCTGACATATTACAATGCCCTCCCGAATTAAATCATCAAGAATACATAGGCTAAATATTAAGTTCTTGGCTGGGATAGGAATATGATCACGTATACAAAGTGACTCAGGAGGACTAAAGATAACTAGACACACGGAGTCATCGGGAACGACACCGTATGTCTGCGTATCTTTAGTTACCATGAGTGCCTTCCTATATTCGCTCAAATTGTTAGTTGGAAATTGGAAGTTAGAATCTGACCTTAAATTGAAAGGACTGGTAGGAACCAAGAAAGACCATTCTAGATAACAGGTGAAGTGAGGTGAAGGACGTATTCCATTGGTGTGTATCACATCCAAGAATATGATCATGCAAAGCATGTGAAAATCTTTGGCCAAAGTATCGCAAGTGTTGGTTCCGTTGTCCTAATCACTTAATTTAAGATGCAGGATGTCAGATGAATATCAGTAACAGATATTCAGATAGGCTTCTTAAATGGATCACTTTGATAACCGGAAACGTTTAAAAGAACCTTGTATATATAATATACTATGCATGAATGAACATGAAGGATCGGTAGTTTCGAGTCATGAAATGAGAGATCGTTAAAACTTCGAGCCATGAAAATGGGAGATCGGTAGTTCTTCAAGTCATTTACAGCAGCATATAGAATCTATTATAAGATTGAATGGCACTGAATGTGTGTTCCATATTGCAAATATGTGAACAGGGAACATTAGTTTTAAAAGGAAATTGTGTGTTCAAAATGCATTATTTGGACAGAGAACAATTATTAAAACTTGAACGTGTGTTTGAATTATATAATTCATAACAGAGAACGTTTTATAAAAAAAAATTCCCTTGTTCTAGTATCTTAAAATGGGGATGTTACATAAAAAATGGAAGCGATAAAGGTTTTCAACAAGATCTTGGGAATGCCACCAATAAAAATTTACAACATTGGACAAATAGATTGAGATGATCAAGTGTAGACTATGTTATGGGCCTACCAAGCCACATGTAAGAGGTTAAAAATAATACACCATTTTACTTAGTGTATGCAAAGGAAGTGATGTTACCTATGAAATTATTAGCACCAACTTTGTGTATTACATGCAAAAGTAATATAGATGTCCTCCAGGATATTTATGAGGGGATAAATGATATTATGAAGTTGGATGAAAAGATATTTTTGGCTCAATGGAGTCAAAGGATTGATTAGATCTGCTAAAAAGTGTGGCATGATAAGCACATTAAGACAAAGCTACTAACGGCAAGTAGTAAAGTGTTGTTATTTAAATCAAGAAATGTGCAACGCTTCTAGGAAGTTACATATTTTATAGATGGGTCCTTTCATTATCCATCACATTTTGGACACCATGGATTGCAAGTTGAATAAATTAAATGGAGAGATGATATCATGTCAATTCAATAGAATTAGGCTTAATCCCTACTATGAGGATTCAAGGAAGAATTTAAAGATAATAAGGTTAGGAACCAATAATTTCCAAACCCAAAATAATTCATGCTTTATAGGATTTTCTTTTCGAGTATATGCATATTATTTTCTATAATTTTCCTTATGCAAATGATTTTATACTCCATTAAACATAGCATTCGCAATAAATTATTCAAATCAAAATCTCATTGTTCAAAACCTATGTGTGGGATTAACCATGAAAATAAATTCTCAACACAAGAAAAGGTGCATGACTCAAGATGATAGAAGAAAGGAAGGGACAAATAATGTTGCATAATTTTTAACTTTTGTGCATGAGAACATAGTGCAAGTTAGTGCAAGTTTATGGAGACATGGGGAAGGGGGTTTTCGGGGATTTCAAATTTTAGATCCAAAACATGATAAGTTGAGTGGGGCAAAAACATTTCTTTGTCATACCATACATCTAAATTTATGGGGTAGCTTATTTTGAATTCTTACAAAATATGTGTAATAAGGACAAGGAAAGAGTATAATTTCTTATGCAATGAGGAGGAGAAAAAGAAAAGAAAAGAAAAATTAAGAATAATATCATGACCATTTGAAAAGATAAAAATAAGGTTTATACAAGTGAGAAAAATAATCGGTGGCCATATTTATTGTACCCAAGGCTATATAAGGAAGTTTTTTTCATTGTAATGGCTCATTTGAAATTAAAGAGAATTGATAATGAATCGTGTCAAGAAAGGAAATCATGTCCGAAACTACAAATAAGATTAAGAGATAGGTTTCAAAGGACCATTTGAGATAGGAAAACAAAGTTACAAATCCAGGGGAAACACTAGTGAGAAAATATATGAGGTAGTTAAGGGGAGGATTGGAAGATCATAGATATGGGGAAAAAAGGTAACAAAAAAATATCCCACCACTACAAAGGAATATATAAAGGGGACAAAGGTGTCCCCACAACAAAGGAACCAAATGTTGTACTTAGTATTGTAGTTATGGGGATCCTCCTTGAGTGCCAATTGTGGTAGATTTAGCTTCTATAGCAAGGATTTTTTCATGCTAAAGAAGATAGAATAAATTATTGGGAAAAAGAGTTATGAAAATACCTCATTAAAAAGTTATTCAAGAATGGACCATGTCTACCTAGGAAGAGATCCATAGAGGAGCGAAAAGAAAATTTGATAACATCAATTGTATCAATGAAGCAAAGGAGGGGTGATGAAAGGAACCTTGATGTCACAATGGATACGGCATGCATATCTCATGTGACCATGCAAGAGTGGGTACTGAAATCATATGGTCTCTAGAAGTCCATATACCAATATGGGTGAATGAAAATGGAGTATGAATATTTTATCTTTTGCGGCGGAAAAATATTAATAAGATTAACACTTAGAAATTGTCACTCAAAAATATTTTTTTAACGATAGTTTTAATTTCATTTTTTTCTTTATCATTTGCTTATATGCAAATAAGTGAACCATTTTGTAAACATTTTGATTATAAAAATATGTACAAAAAAACATGTAATAGTATAAGGTAAGAAGATGTGTTGCACACAAAAGTAATTTCACTCACAACGTGTAAATTAAATCCCACTTAGGTTTATAACGCATTTTGAGTGGGACTTGTTGTCACCAAAAATTACCCCCTCAAAATGATCATGCATGAAAATCAGAATTTTTGAGAAACATGGGAATTTCTCCAAGTGTGGGACCTTCTTTGCTTGAGACAGACCTCGAAGAAGATTGGTTTGTCTACTTATTCCTATGCTAAATCACTCCTACGAGTTGGAAATACAACTATCTAATCCTAATCTAAGCATTCACAGGGACGAGAGAGAGGGAGATGCATGAAAATTTAAATCCTAAGCTAAACAGAGGTGATAGCACCAAGAAAAGGGGGAAAGACACTCTTAATGAGGGAAAATGGGAAGAAAATGGAGGAAAGGGCAAACAACTATGCCACAGACCAAAATAACACTTAATCTTCCCTTTTCACATAATGCACAACACCAATAGAGAGGCAAGATTGTAAATAAACCCCAAGTTCGGGTAGAGAAATAATCACAAAACCAAATTTTATTACTTGAAACATGCACAAACCATTACATTGGAGTGGAAGTAGGCACAAGGCACCTTATAGATCCCAAATCTGAGGCTTGTAGCTTAAAAATAATTTTGTAAACACTTTGACATGTGTAGTCACTAAATCATGTACTTTAGATATTATTTATACTAGTTTCATACTACTATTTAGAAGGTTCTTGAGTGAAGAAGTACTAATTAACTACCATCTTTTGGCCATCTTCCCTTTTTTTGTCATTCCCAACCTTTTAAACTTACATGCCCAATCAAATTTTGTCACTTTGAATTATTTTAGCCTTGATTGGGGCACTTGAACTAGTACTAGGGCACTCATGGGTGCTCTAGTCCCACCATGGGTGCCCCGGTCCTTCTTGAACTTTCCCGGCACTTTTTGGTATCTTTCTAGCCATTTGAGGTCTTTATCTTTTTGGAGGTTCACCATTTTGGGGTTAATTACAAAATTAGACCAAGATAACCCTATAAAAATAAAGCTCGAGACCATAATGAGGAACCTAGCATCATTCACTACTATCATCCATCTAGAGTTGCATCCATCTATTGCATTGGAGATCACTTGCATCCACATAGCTCCATCACAAGGCATAAGGCTAGGACATTTGCATCACACTTCATAGGGGAGGGATTCTATTCTATTCCATACACACATACTATTACATTTTCTACATTTATTTATTGCTCGCTACTTCACAAAGTGTGACTAGAACGAGAGCACCTAGGGCACATTATGTACACACTCACCAGAACTACATTTAGGTCTGAAATGTAGTGCAACACTCAGTTAGTAAGCCCACTGTTGTGGTAGCTAAGGTCAGTCCAACCCATTCATTTGCATTCTTCTTTTTTTAGGGTTTTGATACTCCTTGGTATTTTGCAGGTCTTTTCATCATCTTGGAATATTAGCAACATCCAGAGTAGTGCAATGAAGTTAATGTGACAAAAAGCAAGGGTTTGGGCTATCTGTCGAACTGTGAAGATCATTTTTAGAGATTTTGCACAAACAGAGCACTCGTAGGCGCCCCAGTCCCTCTTCACACACTTTAACCCAATCGAGATACTCTAGATCCATCTTTTTTGAGTTTTTGCACAATCATTCCTACTTCTAGATTCTCTAGTCATCTTTGTGACACAATCCCACAAGCATCTTATATTTAGTTGAGTTCTTTCCTCTTCTCTCTTGCACATTAGGGTTAGAATTTTCTTTTTCATAGTTGTTTGGTCACTTATATACTTCTTTACTTTGCATTTATTTACTTTATTTATAGTTGTTCATAGCTTAGATTAACTATCCCCACATACTACATATTATTTAATTTTAGTTAATCATTTTGGTGAATCTAATGTTTCAACACTTCCTTTTGATCATTTCATCTCTTTATCAAGTTCTAGCTCAATCTTCTTATCCTACTTTTGCGCAACTAAGGTCTCGGGCATAGTTACTATTGCCATTTATTTCATGCATGTGCGTACCCAACATCCTCCTCACTTTGTCACTTTGGCGCCTGATCCATATATTAATGCGATTCTTGCTACTCGTCGTACTCCTCCTAATCCACCTATAACTCCACCCACATCTATTCCTCCACCCATTTATCTAGAAACTCCCCCACAACTTCTAAGGGCTATGACATCATTGAACAACTTAAAAATACGCCCACTAAGATCTCTCTTTATGACTTATTGCATAATGCGCGATTATCGTAACACGCTAAAAGCCACCATATTTTAAGTTTTGCATATCTTTGTGATGCCATTTGGTTTGAAGAATGTGCCTACTATATTTTCACACATAGTTTTTCAAGTATTCCAAGATTTTATTCACAAATTATTGTAGGTTTACTTAGATGATTGGATGGTATATGGGCTTGTTAAGGATCATTGTGAAAATTTGCACATAATGTTTGAAATATGTAGACAATTAAGCATCTCTTTAAATATCAAGAAGTGTGTGTTTGCTACACCTTTTGGAACTCTGTTAGGGCACATCATCTACAAGGAAGGTTTGTTAGTAGATCCATTAAGGTTGTAGTTATCATAGGTGGGAGGAGCCTACCAATCGAGTGAGGTGCATGGATTTTGGGCCACATAGGGTATTGAGAAAATTTGTAAAAGGATATGCAAATATTATCGGACCCTTAGAGGAGTTACTTAAAGGAAAAGGGACATTCTATTGGGGAGAACTACTGCAGCACACATTTGAGGCATTGAAGGAGAGACTTACCACAGCACCTATTCTACATTTTCCCTCATGGAACCAACGGTTTCACGTATATGTGGACCACTCTAGCATGGCCATTGGCATAATGTTAACTCAGCCTAAAGAAGGTATTATAGATCATCCTATCTATTTTGCTAGTATAAAGTTGACTCCTGCATAACATAATTATACAACTACAGAGTGTGAGGCCTTGTCAATGATCTACACATTGCACAAGTTCAGTAAGTACTTGCTAGCAACACCTTTGTATTTTATACAGATCACATTTTGTTAAAATAATTGGTAAATAAGCCCATTTTATAGGGGTGCATATGTCGATGGGTGCTCTTATTCCAAGAATTTGACTTTATAATCATGGTAAAACTAGGTAAAAGTAATTATGGCCAGACCACTTATCAAGAATTCAATCAGGAGAGGATGCACAGACAATTGAAGATATAATGTCAGATGCATAGTTGTACATGTTACATCGTGCACCTTCAGAATTGGAGGATATTGTTGTCTTTTTACACACAGGTATGGCGCCAGAAGGAATGAAATCCTTAGAGAAGAAACAACTTGCAATTTGTGTCACACCCTTCATGTTGATCGGTGGTGGCTTATACAAACTAGGTTGAAATGACATATTGTCTTTGGTGTGTATTGGAACATGAGTGCACAGATATCATCGAAGAGGCTAATGGGGGTATTGCAAGTGGGCACTATGCGGGTGATACCACGCGCGCAAGAATCTACTCACGGGATTATGGTGGGAGACCTTGTACAAGAATTGTAAAGATTATTATAAGGCGTGTGATCACATGGCGCCTTAGAAACTGGGAAAAGGGATGAAATGCCTTCAAGGCCTATTCCTAGTGCAGAGTCATTTGAAAAATGGGTTATAGACTTTGTGGGTCCTATTTCCCTAGTTGTGCGTAGAATAAGATCACAATACATCATCACTTGTACAGATTATCTTACAAGGTGAGTAGAAGCACCACCTACAAAATATTGTACAGTGGCTATAACAGCAAGGTTCTTATGGCAAAATATTCTTACTAGGTATGGATGTCTGTTGAGTTTGACAAGTGACAGGGGAACACACTTCTTGAATGAGACAATCAGGATATTATTGGATGAATTTATGGTCATGTACCACAAGATTACACCTTATCACCCTCAAGAAAATGGGACTGCTAAGGATTTCAACAAGATATTGAGCCAGACCTTAACAAAAATTTGTGATGTTGGAAGGAAAGATTGGGATGATAAAGTTTTGGTGTACTTTGGGCATATCAAACAACCTACAAAAGGTTGAATAAGGCAACACCATTTCAGTTGGTGTTTGGCACAAAAGCAGTTCTTCCAATGGAATTCATGTTACCTTCTTTGTGTATTGCACGCATGGGAGGTCTAGCTGATGAGCACGCATTAGAAGAGAGAATTAACAAGTTGATATATATAGATGAGAGGTGCGCCATAGCATGTTGGAGTCATAAATAGGACAAGGTCGGACAAAATGCATGGCATGATAGACACATCTGGGATAAGAAGCTTGAGGTTGGAAAGATGGTACTTTTTATGATTCCAAGTTTCTACGCCATCTAGGAAAACTTAAGGTGCATTGGTTGGGACCATATGTTATCACTCACATACTTGAATCAAGCGTTTGTCAATTAGAGGCACTTGATGGAACACGATTCCCGTTACTTCAATGGGAGTAGGTTGAAGCCCTACTATAAATAAGTCTTCTTGGTATTTGTAATAAGGTAGTATTTCCATTTAGTATAGATTTCCATTTTTCTATTTCTTTTAATGTATTTCCTTCTTCGTCATATGCTTTGTCAATTTAGTTTGGTGTTTTGTGTAATAAGCATGTTTGCACGCTGGAAGATAATTACAATCTGAAGTATTTTTATGCGCAGAGGATTGCACATACCATTGGTGTGGGGTGGTTGTTATTTTTTATTCAAAAATGGGTACACATAAGAACAAACTGTTATAGGTGTTATTCAAGTATGGAAAGAAGGTCGATGGAAAGAATATTGCTCCTAGATAGGACCATAGCTGGAAATAAATGAATGAATAGTATAGCATGAGGTAAGTTGTGTGGCGTACAAACTACTAGAGGAAGGCACGGTGGTGAGGTACTTCAGCACATGGACGCATGCAAAAGGAGGTCTATAGCCAGAAGGTAGGAACGCGCGCTATAAGTTTATAGCTGAGGCACGTAGGTGTACCGCGCGGAAGTTGGGAAAATGGTCAATTAATGAGAGGATTGGTGGTAGGTAAAGGAGAAATAAATGCAATAACTTTTCAAAAATCTATATAAGGACATGATGTGGGTTCATTTTTACCTTTGCAATCACAAGTATTCAAGTGAGCTAGTTGTGACCGAGCCAAGCGAAATGTATTGAGGTGCGGAGAGTTGCAAAACTAGACGTGGAGAGTAGATTTATGCACAAAAGTGGCTTGTGTCCCCATTGGAGAAGGGTTTGAGCGAAGCAGAAGCATTGAGAAGGAGTTAGGGCTCGCGGTTTTGAGCTAGGGAATGAAATCTTACTCAACAGAAGACAAAAGGAAAGATTTTTATAATGGCACCAAGGAGGCACTGCAGCAGTACAAAGGTGAAGAAGAAGGTGGAAGTCGAGGTCGAAGTTGCTCCCGAGAGAAATTTTTCAAAATGCGATATCTGGGGAGATGTGCTTGTAAGGCGGGATTGGGATTCCCATATCTGCAGATGCAAAGTAAGTGATTACAACCACCACACCACTAACAACAAGGGATAATTGGACGCTTTGTTGAATAAAAATACTAACAAGCACACGGTGGATGACATGCCAGTATATGATGATGTTGGGAGAATTTTCTCAAGAAGGTAGGGGTGTATCAACTGTTTGAACTCCCATATTTTGGAAAACCAAAAATTTTATACTAATGGCTTATGAGAAAATTCCATGAGGACTTTTTCTATTTTGTTGGACGGAGGGTAAGGATCACCATGCCTTTGATTGCTACATTGACTGGATTGAAGGGCACAGGGATAGAGGTTAGTAGTGATCTAAGCGATAAGGTGGCTATTATATCCCCCAGCGAAGGAGTTGGGATACACCAAGGGTCCATGTAGAATGGACATCTACAAATTAAGGAAGTACCCTGTGGTGCAGGCAGCCATGCATCTACTCACTAAGCTGAATGATCAGGAGAGATGGTCACAAGTAAATACCATGTGGCTACATGTTGCCAAGAAGATGTCACAAGGGGAAGTCTACAATTTAGTAGGCTACATAGCAGAAACAATTATTGAGGAAGCGCACAAGTGAAAAGATAAGTTTTGGCACTATCCTACTATCTCTTGTGTTTGTAGAAATTAGAGTGCCCGATGGGCCAAATAACAAGATCTGGGAATACCCCATGGAGAAGAAGTCCCTCGCAGAGAGGTTTGAGAAGTATTTGTGTGAAGGAACAATGAGTGGCCCATTCAAACAAAGGGAAGAACTATGGTATGATCAACTACGTGTGGCCTTTGAGGAGGAATGGCGCATTCCAAAGGAGTTACCCTCAGTAGTGGGTAAGGCGGTGCAATTCGTGGTGTATCAACATTTTTGCATCACGCGGTTTACAATGAAGGATGGGACATGGAGTCCTGGTGTAAATTTCCTTATGCCTTCACAAGACGCTATTTCTAGCCACAATTACACATGTTTACTAATGCGTGTTGGTTGAACTTTAATATGGACAAGGTAGATTGTGACTACCATAATCTCAAAAAAAACTTATGTTTATCTAGGTCGATCTCGACTACATTGATAGGCTCATTTTAGATGTTATAAGCATGAAAGCGGTAAGTTTGGCTATTGGGGACAAAGTGGGGCCACACTTATTTATCTGCAGCTCAAGCCTAGGTTGGAAAATGGAAAGTATGTAGAGAATGAGTTCATGCTCCTAGGTCCGCCTAAAGGAAAACACACAGTTGAAAATGTGGCAACTCCAAATCCTTCCTTGACCATAGAGATAGACGAAGAAGAATAACACGAGGATATTCGATGCTTTTAGACCATAGAGGCGAGGCAGCCCATAGACAAAGTGGAAAGTGAGCATGCAAATACTTCCCCACAAGCGCAAAGAGAGGAAGACTTGGACATAGATACAGTCTATGAGGAGTGCTAGTTTAAGAAGGTGTTTAGAATAACCAAGACCCAAGGTGCAGGAACATCACAACCTTTACAAAGGTCACCTCGACTCTCTCCTTAGAAAGAAGCACAGGGAAAAGAGAAGAAGAAATTTGAAGCTTAACGAGGAGGTAGAGGAGTCTGAAGATAGCGTGCACAGTACCCCGCCTCAACCGGAAGATGTGGAGGAACCTTGGGATGAAGAAATGAGAGATGATGAAGAAGGGGTAAAAGAAGTAGAAGAAGTTATGTGTGAGTAATCCAGCATGTCAGTTATGACTTAGGTAGGAGAAGGGCCAACTCCAAACCTTGGCGCCTAGGTTCCTAAGGGGCCAAGGACAAAGAGAAGTGAAGAATATGTTGTCCCTAATATGGGCTATGCTAAGGACACAAGCAAAATTGTTTGTTCCTAGCTTCAAATTTGTGGGCCTTAAGGAGTTATATGGGTGGGAGCTGATGGATCTAGATATGGCCACTACGCACACAAGGAAGCAACTATCCTGGTCCATGCAGACTCATATGGACAAACCAAATTTTGATGTGTGAGGAGTCATATGTCTCACGAAGAGTGAAGAAGGAACCCCAAAGTAGGCACATGACAATAAAACCTACTCTAATGTTTGATGAGCAAGTTAGCAATGTCTTGGTTAAGGTATCTTTTGAGGTGGCGCAGAGAAATGTTGATAAGGTCACCACCATTCAAGCACTGATGGAGGATAACAAAGATAAAACTACAGAGATAGCACACTTAAAGGAAGAGAATGAATGAGAACGGGAAAAGAATGAGGCTTTCGTTGGCATAGCTGAGGAGATTGGTGATCACATATTGAAAACAAGGCATCATCTAGAACCTAAGGTACCTGAAAATTTTCCTTCTCCTATGCATTATTTGGGATCATCGAGAAAGAAATCCCATTGTTGGGACAACAATGTTCTTTAGTGTGGGGTAATGTTGAGCAGATAGAGTGTTTCTCTAAAGAGAAGACACACCAAGGATATGCTCACAGAACAAGGCGCATTTGAAGGTGTGGGAAGATAGGAAAGGAAACGCGCGCCATAACACTTTGGCTTAGGACTTAGCCATTTTTATGGATAAGGGCTATTTTTGGAGATAGCGTGTGGAGAAAACATAGGGATGAAGACTTGCACTACACACAATGATATTTTAGGAATGAGTGGCTAATAAGCGTCATGCATGGTTTGAGATAATAATAGGATTTTTCTTCCAGTTAACTATAGGACATCTATTATTAGAACACTTGCATGTATGCATGCTATTGTAAAGGCACATGGCTATTATTATCATGCAACCTATTTTGAGAAGTGCATACGTAGCGAGGGGAAATTCGACCTCTATAAATATGTATTGAAATATGTCGTTTAGTGTGTGTGAATTATTATAGAGTTATGTTGTTGGATTTGATGCACGCATGACTTATGGATATACTTTATAATGTAAGAAGCTTATGTGTTTTACAGTGTTTAATGTAATGGAGTATATTGGTTGGATAATGGTGTTGAACATAACTGAATCTAGTTCATGTATGGTTAATCTTATTATAGTTATTGTTTAATTCATGATTCTCTAAGATCTAGATCTAGATTATGCACTATGGAATGTTTATGTTTAATTATGGATCTGAATATGTTTTATCACCATCACACTAACATCCTACACAAACAACTCTAAAGAGGGGCCTGGTACCTTTGCACACTTTGGGTGAGCACTCAACTCAGGCTGGGTGATGTGCCAAAGCACGCCTAGGTTTTTCACACTAGATTCTAGGTTACATCAAGGGTGATGCAAAAAAGCAGAATAGAAATTTGTGAGCTTGTCAAGTTGATCTTGATCAACATTAGTATCTTCATCGTATGAGTGTAAACTATCATAGGGTTCAATTTTTTCAAGAGGAATGTGGGATGACTTAATCAAGGGATTAGAAGAGTCATCCATCAGTTTAGAGAACTTGTGGGCAGATGGAAGAGGCTCAATGTGCTCAAAAGAACCAGAACAACCACTATGGGTGGTGGGCATAAAAATAAGGTCTTTAGGGTAGGGTTCGAGTGAATGGGTTCACCAAATGATTTAATATAAATTGAATTAAACTTAATTTAAGAGTAAATACTATAAAAAAATGATGTTCTAATAATTATGTAAAGTATGCACAAGCAATAAGCATTCAACAATGTAAAACCCCTAAGAAAATAAGAGAGGAAGATGACATAGCTGATCTCGGCTGATCTAGAAGTGATCGGGACTATATGAGTGTATTATGTAAAGGTAAATTTCGGGTCTATGATATTAAGTTAGAAAAGTACCTAAAAATCAAAACAAGGCAGGGTTTAGTGATACATGCATCCACAATCACAATTTTGGGATGTTCGAGTGTAAACAATTAATAAATGCTCCTCCTTTTGCCAAGTGAAGAGACATGCAATCAGAGACAGCTAAACAAGAAATATTAGATAAGATAGATTAACCTGGATGCTCAAAAAGGCCAATTCCAGAATCTAAAGGGACTTCCTTGGAGGATGTCATCTCATTTTTAAACAATCAAGTGGATCAATAATAACAATAAAACAATAAATAATAATGATGATAGAGATGGAGCTAGAATTAAAGTTGGAAAGACAAGTCTTACTCCGCTTCGTATGTATCCCAAGATAAGGTGGCGGTTATCTGGATGGCTTTGAAGTAATCGTACTAGTAGTCTGTAGTATCTTGTTAGATCTCGTGGAAGAACTCGAGATGATTCTCGATATACTCAATGTCGGTGTGAATCTAATAGCACATAGTGTCACTCGTGAAGGATTTCAAATTGTTCCCACACAAAAGTTTGTTGATACAATCAAGAGGTTATAAATGGTTGTGATGGGGTGTTATTGGTCCTGCAGAGCAAGAATCTAAAATGAAGACATGCTTACAAGAGACAAGTTAAATACAGAGATATAGATAAAAGTTGACAAAAATGCTATGATTGATAAAAAGAAAGCGGTAGAAAGGAATCACAAAGCGATTCAAAGGAATCACTTTGGAAATTTGTGACAGAATTGTAGGCGATTTAAAGTAATCATTAGCAATTCATCTGTAAAAATGTTGATTTTCTCTAAAAATGACAAGTTGATACAAAAAGAGATCTAAATAGATGATTTTGCAAAAGTTGTGATAAAAGCAATGACAAAATAAATAGGAGTACCTTCGAGTGTTGATGAGACACATAACACCTGCAAATGATGATTTTAGATTGATGTGTCAACTGTTGATCTCCTAGGAGGATTGTTGAAGAAAAAATTATAAAGGTTGGTTTGTTGTGGATTTCGAGGAGGCTTTTGATGTTGTTAATGTTGTTATAGGGCTTGAAGATTGTTGGAGTGGAAGAGTTTAACTATTTGGCTCAACAAAAAATATGCACAGACATCTCAATGATTTTTTAAGATCCCTGAAACAAGAATTGAACCTCCTATTTATAATCGTGGGTGATTTTTTGGAATCATTGGCGATCCGGGAATTTTGGGGAAAACGTTTACAAGTGGTTGAAACCACTTTTTAAATGGGATTTTGGGCTATATATACAAGGAAAAATGGTTGGGAAGAGGTTACACAAGTCGGGGGAGGTTAAGAGGTTGGGATAAAAACAGAGTTAGGGATGGTTTAGAAATGGTTAGGTGGTTTCAAGGATGTTAAGGTAGATTTAGATGAGTTGAATGTAGTTTACAAGGGGGTAAAAATTGATTTTATGGGGTGAGAGGAATGACTTAGGTAGTTTTTATACTTATAGGTTTGGATAAAGTAATGTGTGTATGCGGGAGTGGGTGGGTGACGAAAACCTAGTGTCTACATTTTTCCCTCGAGTGGTTTATGATGAGACAAACCACTGGAAGAAAAATGGTTTGAGATGGCTTATTTTTGTGTTTGGATGGGTGATCCCCCTCAAACTAGGGGTGATTGCAACAAAGTGCAATGATCACCAATTTGATTGATTTGATTAGATAGTTTTGACGTGTGTGTTTCATTTTAATTTTCCCTAGACGAGGTATAGAAACAAGATGGGTGTCACCATGAAATCAAGTGATAGGGGAGCCAAGGGGTTCATGTCCTATAGATGTATGATTCATAGGAAGAAAATTTGGTCGCAAAGATGAGCTTCTTGAGACCAGGGAGCCAAGTGATAGAGGACCCAAGGGGATCATGTCCTATAGACGTATGGCTTACCAATGTTGAAGTTGCCAAAATAAATTTGCACCAGATTACTCATACATATTGGATTTTGACTAAGTTTGTGTTGTGTAATCAAATGAGTCATTAATTGGTTGGTTGATCGATGTGACGAGGATTTGTAGCCCTCAAAATGGGACACATAATGGAAAAATGTGCCACTTGGATTATTATAATATTGTTTTGAATAGCTTTGTTATTGTAAAGGTGTGTCTTTGATGATTAACGGGGTTGCGGGCAATTTAAGAAAGTCGCGGGTGATTTTGGGCCATTCTTTGGTGATTATGGGAATCATCAGTAATTACAAGGTGGGAAAATAAATGCCCTATAAATATTCGAATTGACCACGATAAATTAATTTTATCGTGCAAATTGAGAGATTTGGAGCTCTGGTTTAGTGATCTTTGAGAGATAAGTGAGAGATAGAGGCTGCAAGAGGATCCGAGAGGCAGAGGAGACCCACCCAAGGGAAGTAAGTAACCTTTTTATGTTTTTGTGTGTTTTTAGTTAGTTTTTTTTGTTTTTGGGGTCCGTCTAAGGGCATGTTTGTTGAGAGGCGAGAATTGGTGACGATTTTTTTGAATCAGTTATGATTTGGATGAAACGCCAATGATTGTAGTGAATTGCTAGAGATTGAAATTATTTTGTGCCATTTTGATAAAATTCTTATGAAACGGTGTTTTAATGGATTTTTATGTTTTTAGGATGCGGGGAGGGACAAATTGACCATCAAGATAGGATTCCTTTGATCCTAGAGGATGTGCGGGCTTCTTTGTTGGATGATGATTGGTTCCATTTGGATGGGGTGATGCATCATTATAGACATATCCATAGGTAGCGGGGGTTATTGCTTGCATTATTGGAGAGATGGGATCCCGTGACATGTACATTTTGGTTTTCAATGGGTGAGATGACTATCACCCTAGAGGATGTGCATAGGATTCTAGGTTACCTATGTAGGGAGAGGGGATATATTTGATTGATGAGATAGAAAGAACCAAGGTGATGAGGTTGTATGGTGGTGATGTTGATGGGGTCAAGTTTTCGTCGGTGGTTTCTCATATGCGTATTTATATGCTCCTGAGACAGAGGGTTGCACTTTGATTACCTTGATGATGATAGGGATCACGTGTTATGCTTTTCCCGACTCTATTGGGGGTCGGTTTCCATGGATGATGATAGGTGTAGTGGCTGATATGATGGAGTAGAGGATTTTCTTTGCATGGGCCCCTACATTACTTACCCAAACCTATAAGGAGTTGTGGGTGTGGAGGATCAAGATGAGGTTTGGGATTGATGTTTTTTTCTACTACAGTGTTGTGCGTACGAACATATTACAATGGCTCGGCCTAGAGGTTTTTCATGGGGAGGCCTAGCAGCGATGGAGGGGACAACTAGTTTTTTCTTATGACAATCGGATAGGAGATATGCACGGCCGGTGTGAGATGAGGCGCACTATCGACAAATCTTGAATTAGTTTTAGGTTGGTGATGTCATATGGAGATCATATATTAGGTTTCTAGTGTGGAAGGGGAGGAGGGTGAGCTTAGGGTCATCCAACGGGATATATGGGTGCAGAGACGATGGCCGGAGAGTGGGAGTTGATCCGATTCAATCACGTCGGGTGACAATTTGGGATAGTTTAAAATGTTGGAGGAGGGATAGCATATATGCATGATGATGGGGATGTAGATACGTTGTTTCTTTTGGTACCCAAATTTGTTCTCCTTTTTAGTCTGAGCAAGCATCAGAGATATGGCATGAAGCTTGAAGTCAAATAGATCATGATGTATGTCATTTTGTAGCCGAGGATGTGATCTAACTGGCACTCAGATTTGTGGAGAGATGGATAGCACTTTGAAAGGATTTGATCTGACCCTCACTATTTTAGGTTGTGCCTTTCAACCAAGGTAAGAGAACCTATATAGTAACCCCCAAATGGTGAAGGAGATGAAGATATCCCTCAATTTATGCAAATAGTATGAAAAGGCCTTGGGAAAATATGATCAACACTCCAAATCTAACTTTCACAAGTTATCACTCCCAGATTATGGAGATATTTTCAATACAAGGCAAGGGTTATTGAAGACATTGTATAATCCTGATTTGCCTTGTGCATTTTTGTAGATGGGTTAGATCCTTTTGTTGACACACAATGCAATGCAGGGGTAGTATGGGTAGGATTAGTTTATTTGAATGAATTTTTGGTGGGGTGTTGACAAGACAAACTGGGATATATCAGATCTTTGACAACCTCTACAATACTTGAACAACTATCAGATAAAATGCTTCAAATAATCAGGATATTCTTTCAACCAGAAGAGGCATAAATGGAAGCCCAAGTTGCACTCTTCACACAATCTTTGAGAATTCACCACAAAAGCTTGAAGTAAAGAACTCAATTAAACACAAAAATCCTTGATCAAACCACACCTAAGGTACCCCAAAGGCTTACAAGCAATCTCTGCAGTCAAGGAAGGTAAAGTGATTTTAAATTTGTTTATCTCTTTATCAGATGAAGGCTCTTCTGAACATGAGATTGCAAATTCCACTAAACTATCAACAAGAAATGGAGATTTTGTGTGATTTCTAAAGACTTTCAATGCAAGATTGCAACAAGAACAATGAAAACTATTTGCAGGCATTTAAAAATGATAACAGACATCATATTGCCCGAAAAACATAGATTAACTCAAAAGCTTGTTAGATTCATCAGCAGGGGAGAGTTTCATGAACAATCTCAGAGCTGTGTGATGGCTATACACTTGTAACCAACTCACATACATGAAGATCCAACACAGAAGAAATTATCCTAGTTCTTTGGTGGGTTTTTCATAAAAATGAGCTTTCTCTCAGAATTTGCTCGTGATTTTCAACTTTTCCCGACCTCTTGCATGTCTCAAAACATGCATTATATATCTCTTGCCATCTTGGAGCCTTCTTTCCCAAGAAAAGAATATGCCAAGGGATCAATTCTATTACAACCATTTCTCATGATTCACTGAAAATGACATTTAACAAATTTGCAACGAGAGTTGCCAGGTGTTTCTAAAATGGTGAATCATTACAAATATTCGGATCATTATCCTTCTTGGAGGCACGTTTTTCATCATCAAGGCATGCAGATGCCTTTCCTCTCATCATTTCACCTTCTCACCTTTTAAAACTACCTCTGCAACTTTCAATTTGACATTTCACGTGCTTGCTTGGGCTGAGTAAAAATTTATTACAAAAACACCTCAAATCTGTAAATTGAGTCATGAAACCGATTCCAATGATCCTAGAAGGCCAAAACGACATGGAATCGCCAAAAATTTGATGCAAAATTCATGATTCCAAGCTTCTTGGAGGAAAAATGGTGGCCAAAAATGAAAATGCACAGCTGCCCTTGATCTTCTCTTTCTCCTTCAATCTGGGCCCTCCACGTGTCAAACTATGATTGGGAACAAATTGGGCTCATTTTTTGACTTTTCAACTTTTTGGAAAAATGGAAAAATTTGACTTTTCCCCCGCCCCTCCACCTTTGAATTTTGGAGCTAACATGTGGCACATGGTGGGTCCCATTGGGATCGCACTTCAATTCTGCGCATTTTGACCTTTTTTAGAAAATTCAAAAATTTCATTTTTTTGCCCCGCAGCCCGCACCTCCGATTTCTCCCCTACCACGTGTCGCTCGATGATTCGCTAGCAGGCCAGTGCTTCAAATTTTGATTTTAAGCCTTCTTTGTAAAAGGGAAAAAAATTCTCCCCTACCTCCGCCGACCCGCCTTGTCCTGCTCTACCCACCACATGTCGCTCATTGATTTGCTTGCAGCCCGCGGCTTAAACTTTTGCCTTAACTCCTTTTGCAAAAAAGGGAAAATTTCCCCATTTCCCTCCACAGCCCACACTTCCCTCTGACCCTTCATGGACATGTGTCCACACGTGATTCGCTTTAGAGGCACGCTAAAACATTTTCATGAACTCTTTTTGTGAAAAAGGGAAAATTCCCCTCTTACCTCCGTGGCCGCACTTCTTTCTACATCCGCCACGTGTCAAATTGTGGCTCCTTTGCGAGACCCGCGGGCCTTCCCTTGCCTTTTTCCCCTTTTCCAAAAGGCAAAAATGCCTAAGTTCCCCGTCGGCCCGCTCCTCTCGCCTTCGCATAAGAACATGACACGTGTCCCCTCGCGGGGTTGGGGAAATTTTATGCAAGTTTCGACCATGGGGAGGGATTTTTGAAGGCATATTGGTATAAAACGACCAATTTTGATTTTTTCACGATCAGGAAAAAGGAGAACATGGCATAGCCCACAAATTTGGAAGAATTAGGGCACAAACAAGGCATGCATGGGTGCTTCTTCACGAATGAGGCATGGAAAATGATTTTCAAATGGATTAAGGCATGGAAACAGAGGCAAAAGAGCTTCATTTCACCCATTAAAACTATAGAAAATGTTTCAAGAGAAAGTAGAGTGAAAGGAAAATTAGGGCAAAATAATAGAGGATGAAAATGGACACCAACAGTTTCCAGTAGTTATAGTGCCTTGTTTCATCACTGATGAGGAGGGAGCAATGGGTGTAGATGACCAAGGGTCTTCATGGTTATGGATGATGTCAGGGTTATTTAGGCATTTTCCACATGGTGGCAGGCTCATCCTATAAAATTTGATAGACGAGTACGAGCCTGTGTGGAGGTGGCTCATCAGGGAGGTGATGGTGAGGGTGAGGGAGGTGGAGGTGAGAATACAGGTGGAGGTAATGGCGGGGGTAGCTCTTGGGGCCACCATTTCTCATTTAGAGGTTGAGAAGGCCGCACTATCGGTTGAGCAAGCTACCTTGACCACAGAGAGAGATGGTTTGATAGGTGAGCGGGATGGCCTAGGTCAGTAGCTAGTAGGTGTACATGTGGAGCTAGCGTATGCCGTAATTGATCTTGACCGATATAGACAAAAGTGAGAGACCTTGAGAAAGGCTCTCGACATTACAAGTATTTCAAAGGTCGAGTCGAGTCGAGCACGGTGGCGAGGGATTAGGCTAGTGGGTATATGGGACCACCGTAGTGTTATCTTGGCTAACTACCAGTTTTTATGTAGGGAGTTAGGGTATTATGAGGAGATAGTTCAACGGAGGCTTCCTGATGAGCCTCATTTGTTGTATATCAAGTGCAGAGACAAGCGAGACTCAATGTCAGTGCTACGAGTGTGGGTCAGCCACCGTAAGGTCTAGATGGAAGAGGTTCTATTAGAGGACAAGATGGAGGTGAGGGTGGTGACTAGGGAAGTAGTGCTCGAGGAGGCATTCATTTGACGAGCATCAATTTTACTGAGTAGATGTGATGTTTTGATGTATACGGCTCTTTTTGAAGCCTATTTTTAATGTATATTTTTATATACAAAGCTTTTGAGACTCCAAATGTTGTATACAAACACATTGATATGATATATGATTATGATTTTGATTTATGATCTATGTGTTTACTTTAATGTGATGTTTTGGAGGTTGTATTGTAAATTTTAGACATGATCATGATGGTATGGATATTGATAAGTGTTGATGTTATGTTTGATAGATGTTGATGTTATGTTTTTGATGCGATGTATACATCATCGATATTTGATTTTAAAGTGACTTTAATGTATATAAAAATGTTTCTTAATCATGGTTAAGAATAAAATGTGAAATGATTTCTTTTATACTAGATTTAATACATATGTGATGGGAATCGGCAGAGTGAAGACTTATAACATATGTTAACACATGACTAATAATGGGTAGTCACACATAGGATCGGGATATCGATGGAAGTGGAATGTATTACCTTCCTAGGACATGGAAAGGGTTGACATATGTATACCTTCCTAGGACATGTGGAATGTATACCTTCAATGGTTTCATAGGGAGATGCCCCAGCTATACATTTTATTTTAACGCAAACTGATCGATGCGGGAAGTTTTCTTTTATGGGAAAGTTGATCGATGCGGGATACTTTACTAGGATGCTTTTTGATATTTTGATTTTTTTGAAGGTTGATCGATGTAGAAGCCTTTTTACATGGGTACTCATCCTTCGAGGGAGTGGTCTACAATTTTTTGAATTTTTTATTTTTTAATTTTTATAATCATCCTTTGAGGGATCGGTCTACGATTTTGACATGCAATTTTCCTTCAAGGGATCAATCTAATTTGATTTTGATATTTGGTAGTTTTCCTTCAATGGATCATTATGTTTGTTTTTATAGGATGCATCCATAGATATTTTTGACTTTATTTTACATTGAGAGCAACCCTAATAGACCGCTTTGAGGAGGGGAAGAGATGTGAACACAGATTACATATATGTTCCTTCTAACATGTCTTTAGTTAGTAAAAAGGTGGTTAGATGTAATGATTGTGGGGTTCTTGTTAAGGATGAACTTGTCCATGTGAAAGATGCAATGAACAAATCTATGGTGCTCATCTTTAAGGTTTTTGAGAATAGTGACGGAAAAAACCACATGCTTTCAAATCATTACAATGATGAAATGAAGGGTTGGTGGTGGAATAAGATCTTTAATGTGACTATTTTCATGACAATCGATGTGTTAATAGTAGAAAGGCTGCAAGTGCAAGGCATTCAAAGGTTCCTTTTCAAGTGTACCATCAAGGGAGGCTAGACGATAAGCTATTGATCCATACTTGTGAGTGATGACATATGGACTAATCCATTTAGGGGAAAACTTCCCACATTTACTCCTCTCCATAGTAGTGACTTTTTTAATTTTTTTAGAATGAAATCACATATACCGAGTCATGTTCTTTAACATGTTTGTTATATGTGTGTTTGACGTGCTCTTGATAGACATGATGATGTCCAAGAGTTTTTAGACGTCGTTCATCTAGAACTCTAATAGTGTTAGACGTTCTTGATAATAATCCTCATCAGGGATAAAATCTCTTAGGGATACGCGAAGTGATGGGATTTGGACTTCAAGGGATAAACCGCCTCAAAGCCATAGACTAGAGAAAATAGTGTAGCACCTCTAGGAGTATGGATGCTAGTAAAATAATCCAAAGAGCGAATAGGATCTAAAGGTGCCATTTCCTACTTGTCTTATAGATAGTTTTCATGAGAATTTTGTTAAGTGTTTTATTTGAAGCCTCAGCTTGTCCATTTTCTTGTGGATAATAAGGTGATGAAAATCTTAGTTTGATGTTGAATGTGTCACATAATTTCTTAACTTATTTGTTTTTGAATTACTTTCCATTATCAGTGACTAGCTTGTGAGGGATGCCAAAGTGACATATGATGTGTTGATAGATGAAATCGAAAATATTGTTAGCTTTAGTAGAGATTAAGGGATAGCCTCTACCCATTTAGTGAAGTATTCAGTAGCTGTGATGATAGAATGGTGTCATTGTGATGAATGTAGGTTGATGAGACCAATAAGGTCTAACCCCCATTATGAGAAAGGCCATAGATCTTGAGAAGGTTGTAAATATTGACTAGGAATGTGAGTGAGATTGGAATTTTGTTTGCATTTAACTCAATTCTTGACGTACACATAGCAATCTTAATTGATAGTAGGCCGTAGTAGACCATTCTAAGGACATCCTTAGTGACAACTATCCCATTAAAATGACCGCCACATATGTCGTCGTGGACTTCCTGAATGGATTTAGTATATTCATGAGATTCTAGGCATCTTAGCAAGAGACCGTCAAATCCAAGCTTATATAAAACACCACCCACAATAATGTATCAGGTAGCACTTTGGAGAAAATATCGCTTAGCGTTTAAAATAGGCCAAAGGGAATTTTGGATTTGAAAGATAATCAAATGTTTGAGTATACCAGAGGTCTGTTGGATTGTTTTCGATGATATTGATAGAAGGGAGTTCATTTTTGTGAGATGGTTGATAAATTTTGTGCACAACAACGAGCAGTTTAGAGTCATCTATCGATAGGGGAATGAGGGATGCAAGAGAAGCCATAGTGTCTGTGAATTTTTAGAGGATCGTGGAACTGTTTGGATAGTGTAACGGTCAAAGGCTTCTAAGAGGAATTTAACAATGGATTTATATTTTTGTAGAATATCATTTTTACAGTGATAAATTCCTTTGATTTGATTGATAACAAATTGGGAGTCTCTATAGATGTCCAATATTTGAACACCAACCATGACGGTGGTTTGGAGGCCCATGATTAAATCTTTGTATTATGCCATGTTGTTAGTACATTAAAATTTTAGTTTGAATGATAGAGGGATAGGAGTCCCCAAGGAGGTATGATAATGATACCAGTACCTCCCTCTTGCTAACACTTAAATCCGTCAAAAAAGTGTCGTTTTGAGTGAGGAGTATTTGTGATCAAAATATTTGATAGACTCATCAGGGAAATGTTCGTGAGGTGGTTGATTGTCAGGTAGAGGGGCTTCAGTGATCTGATTGGTGATAGCTTGTCCTTTGATAGATTTTTATAAAATGAACTTCAGGTCAAAATCGGTCATAAGCATAAGCCACCGAGCGATGCGGTCACTATGATATGGTTTTGAGTGCATATTTTTAAGAGGATTGAAGCTATTAACAACGTAAGTCTTATGATTAAGTAGATAATGGAAAAGTTTGGACGTTGCGAAGTACAAGGCTCAACATAACTTTTTCGGCTTCACTATAATGAGTTTCATAGTCATAGAGAGTGTGGCTTATATAGTAAATGGCCTTCTCACGTCCTTACTCATCTCAATGAGTGAGCACAAGTACCCAAGGCATGATTAGTGGCGGATATGTAAAGGTACAAGTGCTCCCCTAATGTGGAGGTATGAGCACGGGTGACGACAAGAGATATTGTTTGAGGTCATCAAAGGCATTTTGATAGTTGTGATCCCATTTAAAGTTTACATCCTTTCAAAGGAGATGATGAAAATGATGAAATTGATCCGAAGGTTGTAACATGAAACAATGAATTGACTAAAGCTTACCTTGAAGGTTGTGAAGTTGTTTGAGGTTTAATGGAGGGGAATCTCGATGATGGCTTTGATCTTGGTGGGGTCTACTTTAATGCCCCGAATAGACACAATGAACCCTAAGATTTTTCTAATGAGAACACCGAACACACACTAAGCAAGGTTAAGATGAAGGAATTAATGGATAAAGTAGGTGAATATCGCATCAAGGATAGTGAGATGATCCTTGCATTATTTTGATTTTCCTAAAATATCATCAACGTAGTCTATTCCTCTTTAGGGTTGCTGTAACAGGATGTTAGCATGATGAAGATGGAAACATATAGATTCACAACTAATCCATCATTCTATAGTGCATGTTACTCACAGTTTATGAAAGAATAAGCTTGAACGGTAACCATGATTGAAATACTAACATGCACTACACAATTACATAGAATAACACTTAGATTCAGCCAATATCTTCCATCTATTAATAAGTATAGAAGCTCCTTACAGTACTGTCAATTTACATCAAGGTGTGTATGGATCTGATACACGCATATACCGCTCTCTGTGTTACATGACATTCTCCTTTTTTTCACTCTCTATATATCCTATTATACATCTAACCTCATATATATGGTGGGGACTTGCCCTTCACCACTTAACTACTTCAGAAATAGGTCACATGCTATTGATAGCCACACGTCATTTACAATTATAGCCACACATGCAAGTGCGCTATCTATAGTTTTCTTATAGATAACTGAAGTGTTCATTCTATTCCTAGCTTGTCTTCATGCATAGATGCTTTGAACCGCTTCTCCAAATATAGATAATGCATGTGCACACGTGTCCCTACTTTATTGGTGTGTTCCGCATGCCATCTCCTAAATATAGATCTTCTACTCAAAATTGGCTAAGTCCTGAAATTTGAACTTGCCTTCCGCGTGCGGGTCCTTCCTATCTTTCGTGCCTTCGATCTGGCCTTTTATCCCACACGGACTCCTTGTGTGATCTTTGCCAAGTATTCTTTGATCAACATTACCCCACACTAGTCTCATTGTCGTCCCGATAATGGAAATTTCCAAAAATTTGAAGTAAAGAATATCAATGAAAGAATAAGAATGAAGAATGTGGAAGAATAAAGAATTTATATGAGGTTATTCAAGAAACCTCCTCTGTATCTGTTGTCAGCATCAGCTCTGGATACTCCTCTTTTATTGTTGCCTCTAAATCCTACCATTCAGTGAGTGCCTCTTCTGCTTTCTCGGAATGTCCACAACAATGGATTCCAACTCATCCCGCTCAATTTCCCCTTTCTCATTTTGTAAAACCAACACAACACTGGACATAGATGTCATCCTTCCTTCCAAAAGGTCCATCTTCTGCGCAATCAACTTTCCAAGCTCTTCCAACCTAGTCTTATGCAGCTCTTGTGCTGCTATTAGGGCCTCGTGCTTTTTTAACTATTGCCAACCTTTCTGTGTGGCCCAATGTCTCATCCTTCATGGCCTTTTGGACCTCATTATTCTCTTCCAAGGTCTTAGTGTTGATGAGCACCTCTAGAGCTATGCATATATTCAAAGCTTGATCCACCTTTTTCAAGACTTCTTGTAATGCCTGCAACAACCCCTCATAGGATGTAATTTTTCACATCACAGATGCTTTCTCCCACTCTGCATCCTTCTCTGATTGTTCTGGCACTTGCATACGTAGAGTTTCATCTTGAGCACCAAGTCCACCAACTTTCCCACATAGTGTATCGCTGAAGGAAATGTCTGTGGTACCTTGGGTTCTAAGTGTGGCCTTGCTTTGATTACAGTGTCCCCAATCTCCTACGATGCTTATAAAGACGTCATTCTTCCTCTGTGTGAAGTCTTTTTCTGTGTTAAGCGCGCTATCTCCTCGTCTTTTTCTTTACCTCTTCGTGCAGCACTCTAATTGTGGCGGCTTTATCCATGTTCCTTCTAGCCACTTTAGTAGAAATTTTTACTAGTGCATTGCTAACCTGCTCGTCTGACATGACAGTAGGCTTTACTATCATGTGTCTAGCCTGAGGCGCCTTCTTCAATCACCTTGACATGCATGACTCTTTGCATACATCAAAATCAAGCTCATCCATGTGGGTGTGCATTGACTAGGATAGTTGCTTTCGTGTTCACATGGTTGCCATATCTTCATCCATCAACTCCCAGCCCAAACAGATCCTCCTGCGCGATTGTGCTCTGGAAGCGAGCACGAACAATCTTTCTATGTCTTCTGCATACCCCATGGTTGGTGGAATGTGCTCTCCACTCACCCTTCTAGACCTCTGTTGCTTAGGAACCCTAGCCTCCAAATTTGGAGCTTGCGTCTCCATGTCCTATGTTTCCCTGCAGTTGTTTCCTCTAGCCTTCTCTCTTCTCCATCCTTCTCCTTTGATGCCTCACCCTTTTCTTTTGTGTTCTCTGGGGGTGTAGGAGATGTAGGCGCACTCTCCTCAGATTCTTCCGCCTCCTCACTCAACTTCAGCTTCCTCCTCTACACGGTTGCTTCCTTCTGCGGGGAGAGCTGGGGTGATTTACACACAATAGTCGGGGTAGCACCTTGGGTCCTTGTTCTCCTGAATACCCTTTTAAATCTATGCTCCCCTTGGACTGTACTCAAGTCCTCTTCATCCCCCTCTTGTGGCTGAGGTGGTGTAACAATGTGCGCTCAGCATCTTTCTGACTTGTAGGATGTCTCCTACCCCGATGGTCCAAACCACCACTATCTTCGCACTCTTCCTCCTCATCCTGTATCTCGATTTTCTCTGTAGGCTTGGGTGTTGGGACATTCTCCATTGTATGCTTCCCCTTAGGTGGTGTGGGAAGTGAACTCACCTTCCACATATTTTTGTTCTCCATCTTGGGCTTCAACTGGAGATATACTAACGTTGCCCCCACATCTGCCACAACCAAGCTTATTGGCTTGATGTTCAACACCTCGAAATAATTCTCTCTGTGTAGGTGCTTCTACCAGGATACACATACTTTTTTCCAATGTATGGTAGTCACAGTCTACCTTTTTTGCATTGAAATTTAGTCTTCGCGTGTCTATAAACCTATGCATGGAAGCTTGAAAATACCTCACGGTGAATGCGTAAGGCAACTTGCACCAAGGGCTCCAGGCTCCATCTTTCATTGGAAAGCACGTGATGCAGAAGTGTTGGTATACAACAAACTAAACTTGTTTTCCTACCACTACTGGTAGGTCCTTTGGAATGCCATTCCTCCCCAAATTCGCGTGGAGCCTGTCATACCACTTCTCTACCCTTTGTCTTACTTCATCTATCATGGCCCCCTACATAAGTACTTTGAACCTTTCAGCTGGGGACTTATTGTCCATGGGGTATTCCCATATCTTCTCTTTTGGTCCATCTGGTACTCCAATTTCCATGAAGACCAATGATAGTAAGACAACCCCAAAGCTGATCTTTCCTCTAGTGCACACTTCTTCGACTATCTACTCTGCAATATAGCCTGTAATGTTGTAGATCATCCCTTCCGACATCCTTCATGCCACATGCAGCCACATAGTGTTTACCTGTGACCACCGCTCCTGATCATTCAACTTGGTAACCAAGTGTGCTGCAACTTGTACAACTGGGTAGTTCTTCAACTTATCTATGTCCATTCCGCGTGGACCCTTCAGGTATCCCAACTCCTGTTTGGTCTTCAAAATCGTGGCTTTATCTGCAAGGTCACTTTTTATATCTTCTCCTGTGGCCTTCAAACTGTTACTGATGAAACGAGTGTAGATGAAATTCTAACTTTGTGTCCTGCAAAGTAGAAGAAGTCTTCGTGTACCCTGCTCATAAGCCACTAGTACAAGGGTTCATACTTCCCAAAATATGGCAGCTCATACAACTGATATACCCCAATTCTCTTCAAAAGTTTCTCACCCGCATCATCATATACTGGCATGTCATCTGCCATGCGCTTGTTTGTTCTGGTCATCAGTAAAGAATCAAGCTCCTTCTTTTTTTCGACGTCTGTGGTTGTATTCACTCACTTTGCTTTTTCTAATGGGTGAATCCCATTCTTGTCCAACAATAACCCCTTCTAGGTATTGCATTTCTGAGAAATGGCTTTCAGGTGCCATTTCTTCTTCCTCAACAACTACCTTCTTCTTTCCTTTTATTACTACTGTAGATGCCTTCTTTGGTGCCATTTTTACCTTGCAAATATTTCTTCTTCAACCCTACAACTCCGTGAATCAAACCCTAGCTCGATCCAACTCTGCCCTAGGTGGAAACCTTGTAACCTAACTCTCTTCTGTCTCCCTACTTCACTCAAACCCTTCACCACTGGGGACGCAAGCTTCTTAAAGCACAAATCTGGTTACCACGCTCGACTTCACACCCTTCGCACCTTAAATCGATCACTCGGCTCTTCATACTTGGCTCTTCTCGTGAATACTCTTAGTTGCAATGGTAAAAATGAATCCGCATCCCTTCCTTATATAAATTTTTCAAATTTTGATGCATTTATTACTCCTCACCTACCAAATATCCTTCATTTATTGACCAAATCCACTCATTCCACACGTGGTACATCTTCGTACCCAACTATAACCTTCTAGCATGCCTTCCTACCTTATGGTCACAGACTTCTCTTCAGCGTGCACTCCTGTGCCTGAGTACCTCATCACTACACCTTCTCCTAGTAGCTAACATGGCCTATGCTTACCTCACATTATATTGTTCCTTCATCCATCTTCATCCTTGGTCACCTTTTGATATGCAATCCTCTTTAAAGCACACTTGTAGTAGCTTATTTCTTTACCTTTCAAGTCCCTCAGTCCTTTTCTTGAATAACGACAACCACCCCACACTAAAAGTATGTGCAGTCCTCTGTGCATAAACATTCTTCATACAGTAATTAGCTTCATGAATGCACGTGCAAGTGCGCTTATTACCCAAATAGTGAAATTGACAAAGCATAGCTGACAATGAAAGAAATACATTAAGGAAATACCGAATTGAAAACCTAGACTAAATGGAAACACTGCCTTATTACAAACACCAAGAAGACTTATTTATAGTAGGCTTCAACCTACTCCTATTAAAGTAATCGGGTAGTTGTGTTCCATCAAGTGCATCTAATTGGCATGCACCTGAGTCAAGTATAGAAGTTATAACATACGGCCCCAACCAGTGTACTTTGAGCTTGCCTGGATGGCACAAGAACTTTGAGTCATAAAGAAGAACCATTTGTCCAATGTCAAACTTCTTATCTCTTATGTTTTTGTCATGCCATGCTTTTCTACTGGCCTTTTCCTACTTCTGACTCCACCATGTTATGGCTCGGCGCTCATCCAATTGAATCATCTTTTCAATCCATTCTTCTAAAGCATGTTCATCAGCTAGACCTCCAGCGTGCGCAATGCGCAAAGAAGGTAACATAAATTCTATAGGAAGAACAACTTCCGCACAAATACTAACTGAAATGGTGTGGCTTTGTTCAATCTCTTATAAGTTGTTCTATATGCCCAAAGCACAGCTGACACCTTGTCATCCCAATCCTTTCTCCCAACATCACATATTTTGGTCAAAGTCTGGCTCAAAATCTTGTTGAAGGCCTCAGCAGTTTCCATTTTGCTTGAGGATGATATGGTGTAGTTTTATGGTGGGCCACCATAAACTCATCTAATAGGATTCTGATTGTCTCATTCAAAAAGTGTGTACCTCTATCACTTGTTAAGCTCAAAGGACACCCATATCATGTAAGAACATTCTCCCATAGAAACCTAGTTGTTGTTGTAGTTGTCCATACGAGTCTTTCGTAGAGGGCTTTCGCCCACCGTGTGAGATAATCTGTGCAAGTAATGATATAGCGCATGATCCAGTCCTACGCGTGGCTAGTGAAATAGGTCCTACAAAGTCAATGGCCCATTTCTCAAATGGTTCGGCACTAGTAATTGGTCTCAAAGGCATCTCATCTCTCTACCCTAGTTTTCCCAGGCGCTAAAAATGGTCACATGCCTTACAGTAGTCTTTACAGTCTTTATATAGTGTCTCCCACCATAATCCAGCAATTAAGATCTTCAGGCAGTCGCATCACCTACATAATGGCCTCCTGCAATACCACCATGAGCTTCTTCCATGATATCCTTGCGCTCATGCTCCAACACACAACAAAGCGTAATACCTCATCTCTGCCTAACTTGTAAAGGTCACCACTGATCAACATAAATGGTGCCGCGCGTATAGCAAGTTGCTTCTTTTTCCAATGATGTCATTTCCCTATGGGCCATACCTGTTCGTAGAAAGACAACAATGTCTTCTAGTTCCATGGGCGCGCATTACAACCTGTATAGTTGTGCATCCGGCAATGTCTCTTCAATTATCTGTGCCTCCTCTCTGTATTGATTCTAGATAAATGGTCTGGTCTAGAGTTGCTTTTCCTGGCTTTACTACAACTGTGAAGTCAAATTCTTGAAATAGGAGCACCCATCTACATATGTGCCCTTGTAAAAAGCGGCTTATTTACCAAGTACTTTAATGCCATGTGATCTGTATAAAACACAAATGGTGTTGCTAATAGGTACTGTCGAAACTTGTATAGTGCATAAATCATTGACAAAGCTTCGCGCTCTATAGTTGTATAATTCCTTTCAGCAGGAGTCAACTTCCTACTAGCAAAACAGATTGGATGATCAACAATACCTTCACCAAGTTGAGCTAGCACAATGCCAATGGCCATACTAGAAGTGTCCACATGCACATGAAATGGTTTATCCCATGAGGGAAAGTGCAAAATGGGCGCGGTAGTAAGTCTCTCTTTTAATACCTCAAATGCGCGATGTTGTGGTTCTCCCCAATAAAATGTACCTTTTCCTTTCAGCAATTCTTCCAAGGGTGCTACAATTCTGGCATATCCTTTTATAAACTTTCTATAATATCCTGTATGACCCAAAAATGTGCGCACCTCACTTTGACTTGGTAGGCGCTTCCAGGCCTAATATGACCGCAACCTTGGCTTGGATCAACTAGCAAACCTTCCTTGCAGATTATATGCCCTAACAGTATCCCGAATGGCATAGAAAATATGCACTTCTTAATATTCAAAGAGATACTCAATTGTCTGCATCGTTCAAACATTAAGCATAGATTGTCACAATGATCTTTCACAAGCCCATATATTGTCCAATCATCTAGATATACCTGTAAGAAGTTATGAATAAAATCCTTGAACGCTTGAACAACTATGTGTGAGAATACAACAAGTGCATTTTTCAATCGAAGGGCATCATAGTATAGGAAAAACTGCCCCATTCAGTTGTAAATGTTGTCTTTTCTTGATCCTCCTGCAGCGATCCTAACATGATGATGATACGGAAAATCCATCTGTGAAAGAATAGATTTCACACCCTACAACTCCTAGTATTTCCTCAATGAATGGTGTAGGGAAAGGATCTATAACACATGCAGCATTCAGCTCCCTGTAGTCCACACATATCCTAATCCGCCCGTCCTTCTTGATATTGATCACCATTGGGCTAACCCATTCTGACTCATCAAGGGGCTTGATAATTCCAGATTTCAACATTTTATCAATTTCTTCCTTTACCTTTTCATGCAAATTAGGATTCATCCTATAAGGCCTCTTCTAACTGGCCATGCACCGTCCTTAAGTTTGATCTTCATTTCCCCAAGTGATTCATGCACGCCTTTTAGTTCATGATATCCTCTAGGGAATAAGTCCTGATAATCCCGAAGTAACTCGATGATCTTTGCTACCTTTGAGTCTGACCAGTAGTCTCCAATGATGGCCTCCTTAAGCTCAACCTCGAACCTATATTCACCTTCTTTGTCTTCATGGGTTCATGGTAGGCACGTGCGTATCCTTGTCTGCACTATCCAAGACCTCGCGCACCCCATGTGAATGTTCAATATCAAGTTCTCAACCTCCTCATCATCCATGAGGTAGACCATCTTCCCTTTCTCTTTCTCAAGGCAAGTGCGCTCAAGTAGTAAGGAGTCTATTTCTTCTTCCTTTGCAAAACATGCTCCGAATTCGACCTCGCCGAACAATTCCTGAATATGCCCTTCTACTTTTGCACTATCTCCCATAGTTAAGCGCTTGAAAAATTTTAATGCCTCTGCTACCAGAGGTTGAGCTGAGAAATAATCAAAGGTCTGGGTCATACTTGTAGTCAAAATTTTCTAGTTCCTGGTTTCTCTATGTAGTTCTACATATACATACCAAGCACGTGCGCATCCTTGGAGTGTGGAATACAATTTATGTACCCAGAGTGACGGTGGTAATGCTTCCTGTCCTATTGTCCAGAGTCTCTCACACTGTTGAATGTGATGTTGAACAGGTTGATTACCATGATAAGTACATGATTTGTGTAGGTGCATTGTGCCTTATAAACCTGGTAGATAAAGCTATTCCAATCTCTTCCCAATTTATAAGATTATCTCTGTGGACTACCCACCCAGTGTGCTTGTTGTCCCCATGCAGCGTATATACTAACATATCCCTCCGTTTAACTGGATCTACCCACTGTGTTTCCATAGCCTTCAAAAAGGTAGAAAGATCTTTGTCCCTGTATACCAAGATATTGTGCCACCGATCCATCGAATTGAGTGAGATCTATTCGCACGCGCAACTACGCTTTTCACCTCACCCCTACCAGTTCATATGTACCATGAGCCCAATTGTCACAAGCAATACTCATAGTATCACTAATAGAATGAGAATCTTCCCACTGTAGAATGCCTTCTTTTGATGGCTCGTTGACCTCTGGATCCTGAATAGTGCGTACATAGACTCTATTCAAATCCTCCTCACTTAGAGGCTCTACATAGGGTGTAGACTTCCCATCTGTCAAGGGTATCACAACCCTTTCCTCCTTGTTTTCAAAGCTGATGTATCCCTTATTGAATCTCAAGTCAGCATTATTCGCATAACACCAAGGGCGTCCAAGCAAGGCTGGAAATTATCTACCTCTGCAAGTGCTAACACCTCAAAATCCCCAGTAAACTTGGCTCCTTGTATAGTTATAGATGCATTCTTCAACACTCCTATGGGAGTGGCCTTAGTCCATTTGCCATAAACAACACATTAGACGATGGCTACAATGGGGGCCTCCCCATTTGTACCCAAGCATCTAATGTCAAGCACATTTACTTCGCGCTGTATCAATCAATATATTGCTCAATAGCCACCCATCCACAACAACATTCAAAGTAATTTCTTTTTCATAATCAATGCTATCAGGGGGAAGATTGGCATGAAGAATCTGCCTTCCGGTCTCAAGACTTGCGTGTGGAGTGTTCCCTTTCAGCCAACTCCCCAATAGTGGAATAATGTTCTCCTAGTGCAACATCTTGCATACCTCCATGCAGATCATCGATATCAGTTTGAACTGTCTCGAGGCTCTCTTCTATTCCTTTAGGTATTATATCTCCCTGAAGATTCCTTAACACTTCCATGGTATCTGGTAAACTTCCTTCTGATGAGCAGGATCTGGGTACCTCACATGCAAAACTTCCTCCTTGGTAATCGTAGGCTTCTGATGCAATGCCTCTCGCATGCACATGTTGCTTTAGTGCATGTAGTGATCTTTACTGTTAATGCCTCAGGTCCTTCGGTTATCTTGGGCATCCATTGGTCTCCTACCACACGCTGGATTCTAACCATTCCGGCGCCTTTGTTTTCTTGCTTATGTTGCTTTCTCAAATGCTCATATAGGTCAGGCACTCTTCATAGCTATGGTTCTTCCATAGAAAGAACATGCATGATTTTGAGGACATTCACACTGTAGTGGTCAGGAGATCCACACGTATAACATGTTCCATGAGGAAACTCCCCTCTTCCTCCACCATGGCCGCGTCCTCCATATCCACCACGATATCCACGTCCCCTTCCATGACCCCCTTCAAAATGCCCCTCATTCCTTTCATAGTGCGTTTGAGTATGATCCCGATCTTGGTGCTCATTCCTACCCTTGGAATTATCTGTTATACCTATCTATCGTACTCCAATGTCTATGGCATCCTGGATCTGACCAATCAACCGAAAATCCTCAATATCATGGGTGTGGACCTACAAATCTTGCAAAAGCAGGATACATTCTTCCTTATCATCGCGTTGTAACAAAGGACAGTGGCTAGCATCATGATTCAAATGGAAAATTTCACGGTCAACAATAAATGAGTGTACAGATCTACGAGGGTAACTATCCTTGGTGTGACCTTCCACTTCACAATCTATACACCAAATTCTAAGCAGTGTTTCATGGGATGAATTTGCTAACAACTTTTCTAACTTCTTAGCCATAGCTGCGATCTGTGCCTCTAGGAATGGACTGACCCCAGTGTCAATGCTCCCAACTGCCTCAGTGTGCAAAGCTACTTCCAATGCTTCATGCGGGTATGTGTAGGTCTTATGTGACAGTGCCCTCCTAAAAGGTGTAATCAATCCTCCAACAAACCATTGTGCATGCTGGCTAGCGTGGATATCATAAGACAACTTAGATAAAAGTGTCTTAAAATGAGCATCATACTCACGTACACTCTTAGTAGTGCCTTGCTTGATATCCTTGAGTGCACTTATACTCTTCTGCTCAAATTCAGGGATATGGAACTCTTTTAAGAACGCATCTTTCAGTGCTTTGCATAATCCATGCAAGTTTGATCAGGGTCAAACTTCCTATACCAGCTATGTGCACACACCCCGTAATGTAGTAGCGAATTGACTTGCCTTTCACTCAGTAGTTGTAATCCCTTTAGCGCCACAGAATTTCACACATATGCACATGATCGGAAGCATCCTCTATACCTCTATATTCCGGAAGACGAAGAGACATCTCCATATAGATATTTTGTGGTTGTTATGGACCTTGACCACTTGACCGAAACCTCTGTGTTCCCTTTGCCTCTAGAACCACCAGATCCACCAGAACTAGAACCACCTATACCTCCTATTCTGCCACCTGTAGTTGGAATAGGGCCTATGGATGTACTCCCATGTGCTCAACAGTAGTACTATATAGAACCCCTATAGTCTGTGAGGAAGTCCCACTTCCAGAGGTGAATCCAACATTCTGCATGCTCGCGTTCTGTGTAGATGATGTGCCTAAAAAGGTTCCTCTAAATAACATTGAAGTCATCTATCCTACCATTGATGTACTCGATCCCTGACTTACTCCTATCCTCCTACTTCCCAAATTAGCTTGTTGATTACTTGTCGTACTAGATACTAGAAAACCAAGCACAAAAGCTAGGTCACCAGGTGGATTAAGATGTGCACTGTGGCCCAAGTAGTCTCTGTTGGTGTACTTCCATGCGAGGCCGAGAAGGGATCTCTATCATGCTTTCCAAGATGGGGAGTTCCTGTTGCTCGGCTCCACATCTTCCACGTGAGCTATAAATCCTTCATGAGCTAGCTCTCTCCTCAATGCCATACTTTATGCAATGGAACGTTGCTTCTCTATTTCCCTCTCACGTGCCTCATTATACTTAAGCCGCCTTTCCTCTCTCTGCTTTTTTGCCGCTAGGTCCACCATCTTAATACCAAACCTATTCCTGCCTTCGTGCGTGGTGAAATTTAGCTAGCCATCGGCTTACTTTCGAGGTTCAAAGTTACCATTAAGATCTTGATCACCAGTGGAATACCGTGTAAGTATGTCCCTCTTGGATACCTCAAAAACTAGAATTCAGCTACCTCTGGGCAAGAGTACGTCGAAATTGAATATTCCAGAATATAATTGTTTAGAACACCACGAAACCACATATCCACCGTGTGAGTCCAGATTAGATCAGCATCATAAAGGGCTGAAATTCTTCTTGTGTCAGACAAGTGCGTGATACCTCCAATTCCACTGAGATGCATAAGCAGTAAGCCACTCGTATAGTTCTATTGGAAAGATAGTGAAAAATATCTCATATAAACTATCATACAAGTTTTGTTCTACCCAAGTTCGTGTGCGTTAAACTTAGATCCAGTGTTGAACCGACGTGCATACTCTTCCTCCAGATCATGTATCCATTCCTCAATACTTGCTAGAGTTAGTCGGTATGTCTTCATCGTGAACCATCCTGAAAACAACTGAAAAAGAGGTCCAGCAATGGAACCAATGATGTAGCCTAGAATTTGCAAGATAACATCCTAGTCGCACTAGCATATCACTCAGCCTAGACTGAGTGCTCACCCGAAGCGTGCAAAGGTACCAGATTCCTCTTTAGGGTTGTTGTAACAGGATGTTAGCATGATGAAGATGGAAACATATAGATTCACAACTAATCCATCATTCTATAGTGCATGCTACTCACAGATTTATGAAAGAATAAGCTTGAATGGTAACCATGATTGAAATACTAACATGCACTACACAATTACACAGAATAACACTTAGATTCAGCCAATATCTTCCATCTATTAATAAGTATAGAATCTCCTTATAGTACTATCAATTTACATCAAGGTGCGTATGGATCTGATACACGCATATACTGCTCTTTGTGTTACATGACATTCTCCTTTTTTTCACTCTCTATATATCCTATTATACATCTAACCTTATATATATAGGGTGGGGACTTTCCCTTCATCGCTTAACTACTTCAAAAATAGGTCGCATGCTACTGATAGCCACACACCGTTTACAATTATAGCCACACATGCAAGTGCGCTATCTATAGTTTTCTTACAGATAACTGAAGTGTTCATTCTATTCCTAGCTTGTCTTCATGCATAGATGCTTTGAACCACTTCTCCAAATATAGATAATGCATGGCGCGCATGTCCCTACTTCGTTGGTGTGTTCCACACGCCATCTCCTAAATATAGATCTTCTACTCAAAATCGGCTAAGTCCTGAAATTTGAACTTGCCTTCCACGCGTGGGTCCTTCCTATCTTTCCACACCTTCGATCCTGGCCTTCTATCCCGCGCGGACTCCTTGTGTGATCTTTGCCAAGTATTCTTAAAGTTGTCTTTAAGACAAGAGAGATTGAGATCTTGGAAGTCAGTGTAGATGCATAAATTTCCTGAGGCCATGGTCATGGGAACGATATAAGAGACCCATTGTGGTTAGTCAATGGGTATGATAAAATTAGCTGAGAGAAGACATTGCAAATCTTCTTTCATGAGAAGAGCTATGTGAGGGTGCATCCTATGTAACTTTTTTTTGACGTGTTTGGCGTTAGGATAAGTGATGATATTGTGGACAATGATGTTAGGATTGATGCTTGGCATATCACTATATGATCATGGGAAGGCTTGACTATATTTGGATGGGAATGTGGTGAATTCATTTAACACTTGTTAATCTAAAGATTGGTGACTTTAACTATGTGAGGTTCTGTGGAGTCCCTATATTAATGTCGATAGTGGATTCATTGAGAAGTGTCGATGTATCAGGTGGTAAGGTTTTCTGAAGGAAATGGTCCTCTTCTCCCATGTGCGAGAGGATGGCTTAGTCGTCTTGAAATTAAATAATTTCAATGGTGGATGTGTCATCTTCTATCATTTCATGCCAAACAAGAGGAAGGGTTTTAGTATCATGATTAGTTTGATAAGTCAGTGGTCCTAAAGTGATAGTATTGACTAAAAAAATTTGGATGGGATGGAAATGGTGTCATCTGTATCCATGGGGTCATCGTGTGTAGATGAGGAAGATGGTTTTGGTTCTATGATGGGTGTGGACACAACATTGGTTGAGGACTCAAGGAATGGTTTTCCAAAACTTCACTGCATTTTTCATGTGGTTTATGAGAATAATCAACGATCAAGTCGTGGATATGTTGTTCATAACATCCAATTCTGAAGCCCTTCCAAGCACAACGATGGAGATACATTTCTTCAAATAATTGGTAATTTGGTTATATAGGAATGCAAAGTATGATATGAATGGTTTGGCATGACGTTGATTAGTGGGATGTGTAGAAGGGAGGTCGATCCCTCCATAGACAAGATTCATTTTGAGATGTGGTGGACCGTAGGAGATGACATCTCTATGTTAGATTCGTACATAGGTTGTTTTTCAGGTCTTCGTATGTCTTGGGTGTGGGAAGTGAATTAAGTGTAAGGAGACGATACTCCCCAATGAAAGGTGTTGCATAACGTCGTCGAAGGAAGTTTCATCTAGTAATTTTGATGATGGAATGGATGAGCTAGTGGAGGCTTCATAGTTAGAGGATCCCAAGTTTAATTTGGGGACGAGCACATCGTCTAGACAATATGTCATATGACATGCTTTGAAAGGATTAGAATATGTGGGGACAATGATAGTTTTACCTTCATGTTCGTATTTGAGACATCGATGGAGTGTATATGGGATGCAAAGACATAGCACATATCTAGGGTCATCCTAACAACATGTTATATTGAAACTCTCCTTCTACCAGATAAAAGAGTTCGTGGGGGTTTTAATGCGAATTTGATTTGGTTGCAATAGTGTCATAAAAATCGCATGAGACGGTTGGTGTACAGGTGATAATGGTGTTGGGTAATTGAAGATGA
This sequence comes from Taxus wallichiana var. yunnanensis, assembly GCA_018340775.1. Classification (NCBI taxonomy): domain Eukaryota; kingdom Viridiplantae; phylum Streptophyta; class Pinopsida; order Cupressales; family Taxaceae; genus Taxus; species Taxus wallichiana. Next base: position 286,253,988 of record CM031234.1, on the reverse strand, counting down.
TTGTGCCTAATGTGGTTGCAATAGTGTCATAAAAATCTCATGCAGACGGTTGGTGTCTAGGTGATAATGGTGTTGGGTAATTGAAGTTGATTAAAGGTGTGTGATGATATGATGTTAATGTTGGCGCGTCATTGTCAATCATGACCATTTTTACGAGGGTTTCATTGATTTGGGAGGTGATAAAAAGTGGGAGGTCGTGGTCCTCTGGTTGTAATGATGGGATTTTTGAGTTGTCAAAGGATATGGCAATGGACATTTTGAGTGTACCAACTAGGTTTGCAAAAGGTTTTGGATCGTCGAGGGTATTAATATAGATTGGAGTGCTTAGATCATGACTTTTCGATGTTGAGGTTTGCACAAGCTCATAAAGAGACATTTTATTGGAGCTTGATGAAGTTGTTTGATATTTTGTACATGGCGGTTTGTGCAGAGGTAGTGGCTTACGTATGAGGAGTGGAAATATGACTCGAGAGTGAGCGATAGATAGAAACTTTGGATTTGTTTTGATTAGCAGTGTTGGGGTCTTGGGTACGTGCTTTAGTGGTGATATGTATTGCGTAAATTTGATGAGGAGGGAATTTCTTAGAGGAGTCCCCACTTTTGGTAGTTGTGAGTGTAGATGATGGTTTAGATGTGGTGGTTGTAGATGTCGAAGGGACATCTTTTTGTTTTTAGACTGGAGGGAGAAGGCTCTTGTTAACCAAGGATTTCGATAATAGCATCTTGAAGGGGTTTGGAATCTTCGTATGATGTCCTAGTGTGTGATGGTAATCACAAAAAGCTTCAAAGTTATACCAGGAGGGCTTCCACCCCTCGAGATCCATACATGGCTTTAGGGAGGTAATGTTATGATGGATTGTTGAAGAATCCTTTCAAGGACTAATGCATAATGTCCTTTAGAGGCGGATGTCAAGGGAAGTGATGATTATCTCAATTGTACAGGAGTTGAAAGGTTTGTTTTTGATGTGATATTATTAGATGTTTCTTGAGGCATGATTTGATTGGGTGACAGTGACTGATAATCTTAATGAAGGGTGTGGCCCCAAAATGGAAGGCAAGGAGTTTGGTTTTTGTGTTGAGGAATTCGGAGGGTCACGTGATATGATTGTCACCTTTTAGATAAAGGGGTGTATGGTCATGTGATGGGATTTTGAAGGTTACGTATATAATGTTGAGTGACATGGTCATTATAGGAGCTTTTCACTTACTTATAAGATAGGGTTTATTTTGTGCAACTTGTGAAGAGCTTGTATCAGGGTTGGAATGGGGTGGAATATATGTAGATAAAATTATTTTCTTTTCGATAACAGGATCGGGAATGTACCTCATTTGATGGGTGTTTTGTTTTTGTTTCTATGACAGAGTTACTAGTGGATGATTTGGACGGTGACTCGTGGTGGGAGTCTTCGATGCTAATGATAGATGAGTGATCTTTGAATGTGTTGATAGTGTGATGGGAATGGATGAGATTGGATTGTGGTTGACTAGTGGATGTGGTGGGATTTGGAAATGGTTGTTTAAAAATGTCCAGATTTTGATTTGGAGGTGTGTTTGGGTTATCCAACTGCAACACACCTTTGTCAATGAGATCTTGAAGGGCATTTCTAAATGAATGACACCTCTCGATATCATGGCCTTTGACCCTATGGTATTTACAGTAATCATTATCTCTATACCAAGAGGGATTTGAAATAGATGTATCGATAGGACGGATGAGAGGAAGGGTGATCATATTGGCAGCCATGAGCTTGTCAAAGACTACACTATAAGATTCACCAATAGGTGTATAATTGTGTTGAAGACAGTGCGTTTGGATGCCAAACGTTATTTGGAAGTAGTATTCACAACAATGTGCATTTGTTAATGTTTTTACTTTTCATGACTAGAGGATGGTTTGAACAAAGAGTCAAGTTTAGGCTTCTTTGATCTAAGTTTAACCCTACCATCTTCGAGAGTGCAAAGCTCAAGTTTGTGAGCCATAGTGAAGGCTTTGTCAAATGTTTGGAAAGATTGGATTTGTAATGTGGATGAAATGTGTTTGGCACATGAGCGAAAATAATTCAATTAACTCAATCTGTGGGAGGGAAAATGATAATTGATTGATAACACCCCTCTAGTAGGTGATGAAATTTGTGATAGATTCATCTTCGAATTGTTTTATGGTGTATAGATCAGTGATAGTGATTTTACACACAATGTTGATCGAGAATTGTTCTAGAAATAGTTGCACGAGTTGAGCGAATGAGAAAAGCGAATATTGAGGAATGTTGTTGTACCAATCTAAAGCAGGTCCAACTAGGGACATAGGAAATGTCCTCAACATAAGGTCTTGGTCATGTGTTATGAGGTAACAAGTGTGTTGGAAGGCCCGAAAGTGTTGTTGAGGGTTTTCTTTGTTGTAGAATTTAAGGAACTTAGGAAGCTCCCAATGTGGAGGTTATGCTTTTTTTTATGTACCGATGGGTGAATGGGTTCGTTGCAGATTTGTTCGTAGGATAGTATATTTTAGGACCCATAGAGGAAGCTTCAAGGCTAGAAATTCTATTCATCAATGCCTATAAAGGGTCATTGTGTAATGGTTGTTGTTGGGGGTGAATGACGAAGGACCGAGTTGATTGTATGTAGATGGACTTGCTTGTTGGTATGGATGATAAGGCAAAGGAATATTATGTTGAAGAGGGGTATTCATAGGAATATTGTGAGTTATGAGGTTGTGGGTTGTGAAGATTAAATATACTTCACAAATATTGGATAGGAAAAGATGTGTTTAAGAGGAATTGTGATTGTTGGGGTATGTATTGACAAGGAATTGAGGTGTGAATGAGATTATTGTGGTACATGTTGGAAAGGAATAAGGAGTGGATGAGAGGATGAGATTCTTGAGGTATGTTTTGAAAAGGAATAGAGGAGTGGATGAGACACTAAGATTGTTGAGGTATGTGTTGAGAGAAGATAGAGGGCGAGTTGATGATTGTTGTGATGAGGGGTGAACACTAGAGATGGAACTTGTATTAATGGTGGTGTTGATGTTGGGATAGACATAAATACGTTTTGGATGATGATGGGATTGTGAGTTTTTTAGAGATAGGCTGAGATATGTTTGATGGGATAGATGTTGAACTTATAGGAGGAGTTTGGATGGTGGAGGAAACCAAAGGGCTTGTCATGGACGAAGTTGTGTTGGTGTTGTTTTGGGATGAGGTGGAGCCGGATGAGGGGTCTAGTGAAGATGATGATTGTTGGTTAGTTGTGTCCTGTGAGGAGACAACATTGAGGTTGAAAGTGATGATAGGAGTCAAAGACACGACATTGGATGTTTTTGATTCACTAAGTGGGATAAGGATGTACTTGTTGGATGATTGGCTCATGGTTAGGATCAACAAACTAGGAGAATTTGTATGTGGTGTTGAAGACAGGGTGTCGTGGTTCAGTGTGTAGATCGCAAGTAGAACACCCCATGAAGCTAAATAGGCATTGAGGGCAACGGGGTTGGAATCCAAAATCTTACTAAAGACTGGATCCCCACTTTCAAAGAAATGAGGGCTTGATGGATCAGGGATTTCAGATGATGCAGATTGGACTGGGAGAGTGTGGGGGTTCTTGATCATGTATTGGAGGTGATAAAGATGCTCGGTGTTGGTCGATTAGACGCAGAGTGTCATCAATGTGGGTTTGGATTTTTGATAGATTGGAAGTGTTTTGCCATACTTTCAGAGTTCTATTGACAAGATTGTTTTCATGTCATGACCATGAAAACAAACAATGAATGGAGTGAAAACTAAATCTAGAGAGTTGATTACAAGCAAGCAAGCAAGTCACACCAAAAAAATTTATTATCTTGATTAAATTAGAAAAAGGTGAAATGTGAAAAACGGTTTATGGGTCCTAGGAAATGGCAATCTATGATTGGTTTCAAGTGATGTTAAAGGTTGGAGTCCCTAATATACCCGAAGGTACGTGAGGCTCGAATTTGTGTTGGCGTGGTATTGGGGCCTACCCCCTCACTTCACGGTCCCACAACGATAAGGGTGTTAGGTTCTTAGCCAATATACCGCCCACCAATTATTTATACTCAGACAGAACCGAGTCGGCTTATCCTCTTGGTGATGAAATCCAAGTAGGTCCACCTGGGTAGGAGTGTTTTGATGCAAGTTTGTATTGAATGTGGTTTGGTTGTGTGTGAGGGAAATTAAGTGAATGCAATTCATTAATTTCCTAATTAAACTATATGATCAGGAAAATATGAAAGGTTCATTTTAAGTCCCAAAAATAAATATGAGTTTGATGAGGACAATAGAAAAATGTGATGCAAAGGAAAGAGAATTACACAAAAATTGTATATGTAATTTGCTTTTGATCTTTTTAGATTTTTTATTTTTTATTTTTTATTTTTGTGAAAACAGATGCTCTAGAAGGAAGAAACGTGTAAAAATTAGCTAAAAAATGGGAAAGCAAAGATAAAACACAGTCTAAAGGTAGGCAAGCTTAGTAATCAAAAGCATACCACAGAGATTATCACGATTAAAAGAAATTGCAAGTGATTTGAAGGAATCGCAGGGCAATTCTATAGAATTGCTAGCGATTACAAAGCAAACAACCTAAAAATAACTATAAGTTAAATTTTAATGAAAAACAAAAGGGACAAGGTCCCACCATGCATGCTAGGAATGTATTAGGTAAATTTCAGGTCTATGCTATTAAGTGCGAAAAGTACCTAAAACTCAAAACAAGGTAGGGTTTAGTGATACTTGCACCGTAATGTCGGGATTTTGGGTGTAAATAGTGAATAAGCGCTCCTCCTTTCACCGAGTGAAGAGATCTACAATCAAAGACAACTAAACAATAAATATTAGATAAGATGGATTGATGAGTTGCTCAAAAAAGGCCAATTCCACAAATCCAAAGGGACTTCCTTGGAGGATGTCAGCTCATTTTTAAACAATCAAGTGAATCGATAATAATGATAAAATGATAAATAATGATAATGATAGAGATGGAGCTAGAATTCAAGGTGGAAAGGTAAGTCATGTTCCGCTTATAATGTAGCCCAAACTAAGGTGGTGGCTATCTAGAAACTTCAAAGTAATCGCACGAGTAGTCTACGGTCTTTTGTTGGATCTCGTGGAGGAACTCGAGCTGATTCTCAATATCCTTGATGTCAGGTGTGAATTTGATAGTGCAAAGTGTGAGATCGTGAAGGATGTCAAATTGTTCCCACATAAAAGGTTATTTTACGCGATTGGGAGGTCGTAAATGCTTTGATGGGGATGTGAGAACAATCATCTAAAATAAGTTAAATACATAGATATAGATTAAAGTTGAAAAATGTTATGATTGATAAAAAGAAACTGGTAGACGGGGAATCGTTGGCGATGTGGCGAATCATGGGTGATTCAAAGGAATTGTCAACGATTCTTTGGAAAAATGTTGATTTCTATTAAAAAAATGACAAGTTGATACAAAAAGAGATCTATATAGATGATTTTACAAAATTTGATGTGATAAAAGAAATTACGAAATAAACAGGAGTACCTTGGAGTGTTGATGAGACATAGAACACCTACAAATGATTATTTGAGATTGATGTGTCAATTGTTGATCTCCTAGCAGGATTGTTGAAGAAAAAAATTGTAAAGGTTGGTGTGTTGTGGATTTCTAGGAGGCTCTTAATGTTGTTGATGTTATTACGAGGCTTGGAGATCACTGGAGTGGTAGAGTTTCACTGTTTGGCTCGAAAACAAAGATGCACGAGACATCTCAAGGCTTTTAAAGATCCATGAAACAGATTTGAACCTCTTATTTATCATCGTGGGCGATTTGTTGGAATCATCGGTGATCTAGGAATTTTGGGGAAAACGTTTAGAAGTGGTTGAAACCACTTCCTAAATGGTATTTTCGGGTATATGGATGAGGGAAAATGGTTGGGAAGAGGTTAGACGAGTTGGGGAGGTTAAGAGGTTAGGATAAAATGGGTTAGGGATGGTTTAGAAATGGTTAGGTGGTTTCAGAGGGGGTTAAGGTAAATTAGATGAGTTAAATGTGGTTTACAAGGGGGTAAAAATTGATTTTACGGGGTGAGAGGAATGACTTAGGTAGTGTTTATAATGATAGGTTTTGATAAAGTAATGTGCATATGCGGAAAGTAGGCGAGTGATGAAAATCCGGTTACACCGACTATTGGATCCGGATGGAAATAGTGTCAAATGAATGGTGAGGGTTCGGAACTCGGGACTATGTCGAACAGGAGTTCCCACATGACGATGGGAGTGCTTAGGTGCTAGTGTCCGATCTAGGCACCTGTGTCCGCTTAGATTATCATGTTACGAATTTTCTAGGTCCGAAGGTCTTCACTCTAATCTCCGCTTTGTCGCTCTCGACTTCGTTGTTAGGGTTACGATCACACCTATAACCTGCAAAACAGATGACTACCTACACATGTCCCCAAACCATATCAAATCTAATAAAAAGATTCATAATGTAGATTCGAACTGACCTCGGTGGTCACCCGAAGAGTGAACTTACAACCAAGTGCTGCACTACATCTCAAGCTTCATGCAGTTCTTTTGTGTGTGTTTCGTGCCCTAGGTACCCTTGTGCAAGTTACACGATGATGGCGAGTTAAATATAGATTGTACTAAGTATGCAAAATGTGTGTGATGGAATAGAATGAACTCCCCTCCTATGTTGTGTATGCATATCAATGCAACCATTGTCCCTTGTATGAATGTGTTATATGTATGCCTTATAGTTCTCTTGTGCCTTTATGCAAACTTAGGTGATGATAGATATGATTCCCTTGTTTGAATTTCATGATTGACAACTGAAAGGTTGACCCAAAGTGTTAAAAGGTGACCAAGAAGTGAAAACAACTCAAAGGAATAAGAAGAAGAAAGAGAGGGATAGGGGCACCCATGAGGGACAAGAGTGCATGGGCGCTTCTCTCTAATAGCGTGCGCTAATGTCCAAGCCCATAAAAGATAAATCAGCCAAGTGTTGTGAGTTGTAAGATGTGTAATGCCATGAAACCGTAAGAGATAACGTAGTCAAAATGTCAAAAGAAGTTGTCAACCACTAGTTTTCTTACTTATAAATTATGTATATGTTAGTATGCTTTAGGACCTAGAAATGTACCCAAGTGCATATATTTTGTGTCTACAAGGTCTTAAAACCCTAGAGGACAACAAGAAAGGCCTACCAAGAGGAGTAGAAATATTTCTATTTGGAGGAGATGGTGATTTGTGAGTTTCTCTTCCTCTTCTTCTTCACCTCGATGATAATTGCAAATATTCAAAAGGTTCACTACTTGTTGTACTTTGCCTTATCTGTACTCTTCTCGTGAAAATGGGCACGAACTTCTTAATCAATAGATTTGAACTTGGGAGCTGCCACATGTGTTGAAATATTCCTCGAAAGGCAAGAAATATACTAAGACACACATCAATCTCAGTAAAATTCTATAAAATTCATCAAACGTCCCACCAAGCGTGACTGAAGTGTTGTCACTAAAAATTACACCTCGAAATGATCGTGCATGAAAATCATAATTTTTGGGCAACATGGGAATGTCTCCAAGTGTGGGACCTTGTTGCTTGAGACAGACCTCCAGAGAAGGTTGATTCCTCTACCTATTCCTAATGCTAAATTACTCTTACAACTGGAAATACAACTATCTAATCCTAATCTAAGCATTCACAGGGACCAGGGAGAGATGATATGCATGAAAATTGAAATCCTAAGCTAAACAGAGGTGATATCACCAAGAAAAGGGGGAAAGACACTCTCAATGAGGGAAAATGGGAAGAAAATGAAGGAGGAGAGGGCAAACAGTTATGCCATAGACCAAAACAACACTTAATCTTCCCTTTTCACACAATGCACAACAAATCTGGAACCTACAAAGGAGAAAAGGCATGCACAACACACCACAACAGCAATAGAGAGGCAAGATTGCAAATAAAACCAAGTCAGGGTAGAGAAATAACCACAAAACTAGATTTTATTGCTTGAAACATGCACAAACCATTACAATGGAGTGGAAGTAGGCACAAGGCACCTTGTAGATCCCAAAATCGAGACTTACTGACTCACAAATACTCTCTACAAACACTTTGCGCGGCGCACCTGTATTATGAGAAAGTCCAACGTCTACAAATGACCACAATTTGCCAATATATAGAAAATGTGTGTGTGAGAGAGAGAGAGAAGGGAAAAGAGAGGGAAACTTGAATTTCTTGGCTTCAACCACCAACACGCATTAATTCACTAAAAACAAGCATGGGGACCCTTATAAGACCATTCCTCCGCATCATATTTCTTATAGGAGAGAGTATGGGCACCATTTTTCATTAAATTTGGTAGTTGGGCTACCTAGGAGTGCATTTTTGTTGTTGGGACTGTTTTTTGCCTTTTTCATCCTCCTAACTTCATCAATTTCTTCATTTTTGATGCCAAATTGGAGTTCATGACGAGACCTTTCCAACAAGACCAAGTTTTGCAAAAATGGAGCACCAGGGAAGAATTTATTGCAAGGCGGATCCATGAGGACATGGAGGAGCTGGAGTTGTTCGGCGTGGGTCGTGAAAATTTGCTTTAATGTGTTTACATTAGGTCGAATGAATCGCCATATCGGGAGCCCATTGAAATTGGGAATTGTTTCCATTATGTCACGTGGGCTCGAGTTTGTCGCATTGGTTTGTGTGTGTGAAGGGTTAACGAAGGGGCGGAGAATTGAATGAGCTGTGGGTACGGTTCCCACTATTCCCACGGTGCTAGATGCGGTGACTTAACCGCTTCACCAACTACCATGTCATATTTCGGCTTTTTGGTGACTATATGGAACGATGGAATGATTTGATGGAGCCTACCATGACCGCATTTTTCCCTGCCTTAGGTCAGCTATATTACCAAGCGGAGAACAATCGAACCATGGAACATTTCCTCAACTAATTGAAACGTCGACTTTGCCAACCCAATAACATTATGTGACTTGGGCGGGGAATTTGGCAACATGACCTTCACCAATTTTTCACGTTGGACATCTAAGTTTATAGGCTAATTCATGGCATATTTCTTGCAGGACTCGCAATCATGAATTAATACAAGTGATAAGAAGGGTGATCAAAGAAAAACACGTAGCCAAGTAGTAGACCAGGTATAAATTGAGATTTAAAACAATATGCTCCATATTTAGAGTTAAGAGAATTTAATCTTTACGCACAATATTGGTGTTGGAAGATGGAGAAGAGAAAAGGTGGGGACATTTGATGCAAGAAAGTCGTGACGATTGTAGAAAAGTAGAAAACTAAAATGAAGAATTTGGAGCGAAGGGTTATGACGTCATGTGACCGTTAAAGTCCACGTGAGAGGAGAGGGAGCGAAGATCACGACAAAAGGAGCATAAAATGATGGGAATGCAAGTGGATGAAACTAGATAAGTGGAATAAGTGCACAAGGAGGGATAATAGGTGTATCGAAAAGGAGGCCACTTGTAAGAAGATTTTAGAGTATTAAAGGTTCGAGCAAATTGAGAAGCTTTGGTTTAATAAGATTGAAGAATTAAGTTGTAGCTAAGAGAATTTGATAGAGTCGTGGATTGGTGAATAGTTGAAAACATTCAAGAGAAAAAGCTAGAGTCAATTGATTAAAGCTTAAGATTTGAATAGATAATCCTATAAACAAAAGATTGCATTTTGAGGTAAAGGTGGACACCATGGAGATTAGAACCAATTCATATGAAGGAGAAACTATGAGAATAGTAAAAGAAACACAAAGAGAAAGTGAAATATTTGTAATGTAGGAAGATTTCATGGAGGAAGTTGCGTAAGAAACGCAGAAGAGACAACAAGAAGAGGAAAGGTCCAAGCAAGAGCGGGAAGGGGCCGTGAAAATACACCATCTTGAAGCTCAGAGGAAATAGGAAGAAGAGATGAGGAAAAGACACATGGAGGAAGATGATAGAATACCCCTCATGACATACCTAAATTTAGCTCTAACATGAGAACAATTGGAAACTAAGGTAGAGTTATGTACAACAATAGAGTATAACCATAAATTTTTACAAGTTGCGAAAAGAAAATTATAAAGGATTTGAACAAGAGATTACATCAAGGGCGGACGATGCAAGAATATTTGGCGATTATTGGGATTGAAAGTGTAAACTATCTACTCTATTTTGGAATCCGATGATTTGATAAGATTGTGTCTACCAAGGGTGCATAAAAGCCCAACATACATAGGCAAAAGGGCAATACCCTTGACCGTGGAGAGATTGGCAAAAATTGTGGACTTGCCAAATGAAGGTGAAGATTTGGCTAAGGCATTTTCTAGTGAAAATATGCACAAAGCAACACTTGAATTTATGGAGTTTAACACAAAAAACAATACCACCAATGCATAATCAATTAATTAAAAGCATGTGAGAGTCACCACAAGGTTACTATTTGTGAAGATTTTGTAGAGGGAGACTTTGATTTCATCCCCGTGAAGTCTTGTATCGAAATTACACATAGGGTAAAAAGACAGAAGTTCAATCTTGCAAAATATGTGGCCGATGATCTCAATAGTGTAGTGGAAGAAGCGCATAAAAACATAAGTAATTTCAGATGGGGCAACTTTTGGTTTTGGTTTTGGTTTTGATTTTGTTTGATGAGATGAAGATTCTAAGAAGCGGAAAGTTTTTGAAGATTGGATCTACGAGAGAGAGGGACTTGCGTATGGATCAATTCAAGGAATATAGCTTGGAGGTGAGTATGACTCCAATAGATCGTGCAAAGAAAATGAATGTAGGCACAAGAAAATCAAGGTTGTTGTGAAAGATGAAGAGTGGAGACCTTAGCAATTGTCAATTGCATATTTTAGCCTGAAGAAAATGGCTCACATGGCTTTGGTGAGGCTAATGGAAGAGAGTGGAGAATAGGAGTGCATAACGTTATTGTATCCATTGAGCGTGCAATTTTAGAGCGATCGCTCTAGTGGTTGAGGCATGTGAGAAAGCGTCAATGAATGTTGTGTCGGTCAATAAGCGCAAGAATAAATTATTGGTGACAATGGAAGGAAATCATATCACCAACACAAAGATGAAGTATTGAATGATGATCTGCTAGTTTTGAAGAATCCATAGGAAGTTGTCCTAAATGGTAAGAAGATTCAAGTATTGTATACATTATGTCCAAGGAAGAAGAATGCAAAGAAAGGACCATTGATTGCAACATGTGGAGGACCTTTGATCGGTTAAGGCCGAAAACGGTGAATAGACAAGAAGAGAGCATATGAAGCTCGTACTCAAGGTGATTGGGAAAGAAAAAGGATAATGAAAGACATGTCCCTAGTTGTGGAAGAGACCCATAGAAAGGGATTATGGCCCTCAAGGTGGATTGAACCATTGATAGTAATCAACGAAAGGAAGGTTGCATGGACACCAATGAGTACCTGCAAGATTTACCAAATTAGCCCAAATCACATAAGAACAACTCACACGAAGCTTAGGAAGAATCAAGGCAAGTTAAGGCCACGCCAAGCCGAGAGGAACTTGAGGCATCTTGAGGTCCTTGCATAATTAACCTTCAAGATTAAGAGTCCAATGCGGAAGAAACGAGAGAAGACATCACACAAAAAGAGGTAATGAGGCAAGATATTGAGAAGGAACGTGTAGCGCAAAATAGATTTAACAAGAGTTCAAAGGAACTTTAAGAGGAAGAAGCGCATGTTAAAGAAGAAATGATAAAAAAATCAAGGAGGTTAAAAGGGAGTCTAACACCGAATCATCGGATGGTTGGAAGGTGAAAAGGTTTAAAAGGTTTAAGGGGTGTGGCGAGATGAGTGCCTTGTGTTAGTGAGAAAGCAATTTGAGGCAGATCTTACATTTGAGATGCATTGTGTAGATAGCGACTTTGCGGGGAGTTTAAGAAGGGGTGGGCAAATTTGCAACCCTAACAAGTTGAGCATTGAGCAACTATAGCTAATGATTATAAGGATGACAACTAATTTAGCACCGTGATACGAACTAAGAGACAATGAGGTTGATGATTAGCTTGCAAATTTGGAGATAAAAGAGGAAGACATTAAAGGGACAAGGCAAAGATACAATAGATGGACAAACAAGTCGGAGAGCATTGTGCAAGGATTGAGATGAAGAGACCGAGAATTTTTAAGGGAAAAATTCATCTAGGTTAGGACCGGTGGATAAGTTGGGTTTGGCTATTAATTAACTTTTGGAGGATCTCCCACTCGAGCCACCTTCCAAAGATGATGCAAGAAAAGAGCTAGAAAAGGTACAAAGAGAAGCTACATAAGAGCTATCGGTTTGTTGCAAAAAAATTAGTAGCACAATTTAAGTTCGGGGATGAATTCATGTGCGCAAGATTGAAGGGTGAATAGGTTACTTTAGAAGAACCAAGGACGCGGGTATGGACAAAGAAGGATAATGAGAAGCGCAAGAGGAAGCGTGAAAAAGAATGAAAAGTCAAATGACCAAATAGTGGAGTTAGAGAATGACTTCAAGTGAGAGCTAAACAAGGAGCATAAGGGGTGTATGAATGGGAGTCGCGACAAAGAAAGGAATAGCAACATTTGGATTGGAAAATTAATAAGTTGCACAAAGATCATTCAAAGTGAGAAAATGCTCACAATCAACCACTTGAACCTTAGAGAGCTTACTCGGACAACTTGGAGGCATTACAAGAGGACAACTTCTCTTGGAGGGGAAGAGGCTTGGGCAACATACACCTCATGATAGTGGTGCACAAAAACTGAAGGATATCAAGGAGTTTGGTGGGCCTTGGGTTAGTATCTTAAACAAGGATTTTTTTGGTGGTGAATATTCGTAATATGGTGAATATTCCATTTTAGGAAAATTTGAAAAGGCAATTTTTTCAAACAGGTAAGATCATGTTCGCCTAAAAATTACAGTATAATTTTTTTTAGGGGTTGGCTTCGCCTACCCTTGAAAACATCCCCTATATAAACCTAGGTGATTCGTCGGGTAGAATACTATAGAATACTCATACTGAGGTACCATACCACTACAGGCATATCAAGTACAATGAACTTGTGAAGCACCAGAGTCCAGTACACAAAGTATAGTCTTATAGATCATCATCAGATTTGCATTCAGGCAACAAGTATTATTTGCCGACGCGCGACTAAGGCTATTTGTTGGCGCCCGACAACTGTTGATCACTTACGCCGACAACTAATTTTTCTTAACACACGATAAGAAATTTCTACTGACGCGCGACAAGGGTGCTTTGTTGACGCACGACGGGAGATTTGCAATTTGCGGTTGTGCGACAGAAAGTTCATTGTCATGCAAATGCAAGGTTGTTGTCATGCGATATCATGGTGGTTGTCGTGGCAATGCAAGGTTGTTGTCATGCGACAACAAGTAAAGCCGTTGAACAATAGCAACCTTGTTGTCGGGTCGGACAACACCCTCACGATGCATAATAGCAAGGTATTTGTCAAGCAACAAAGCAACCTTGTTGTCGCATGTCTTGAAAATTAGGTGAAAATGTTGCTCACAAACCTTAGAAATTTTGTTTGCTTCGCGAAAGTGGTTCTAGGGATATTCGCCAGGGATTTTCCACCTTCGATTTCCTAGAGGTCTTTTAAATGAACCTTGATCTTAAATGGCTTTAATCTTATCAATAGCCTATCTAAAGTAAAAATGGGCAAAGAAATCCTTAATAATCGTATCACCCACCTTCAACAAATGCATCTCACTCGAATTTGAGCTCCTCTAGCTCTATAAGCATCATCAACTTTTGAGTTTTTACTTCCACTTAGCAACTTGAATTTGAATATCTTCATTAGGGGAAAGCTCCAAATCATGTGAAACCCTAACGAATTCAAAGTGTCAACCTTATGTGCACATTATCTAAACAATGGCATCTTGTTTTCCATAGATTTGAAAGGTAGTAGTGCAAGTGATTGCATCTAACCTCCATTCAATCCAACCTTGATCTCCCTTCAGCCTAGGAACCAAATTCCATATCCTTCTTATGTGTGAGAGGTTTGCTCGTGATATAGGTGAACAATGTTGAGATAATATTTTGCCTTGGTTATTTTTCTCGGTTAGATCTTCCTTTGGATACAAAACCACATGGGAAGGTGATCAAAAAGGAGAATGACTACAACATTGCCCAGATGATCAGCTGAATTGGCCAAAGAAAAGAGATTTTGCTTCGTTAACAAAGCTTGATCCAATCTTTTCACCACTCTTTGCGAAAATTAGATGATGTAAACCAAGATGAGGTGGACCCCCGCCACCACCGATGATTAAGATTGAAGAGGTCCTATGGAGACCACCATGTTGAAGTCGTTGTACAAGATCCAATGTGCATCAAGGAGTGACCCAATGAGCCACCACCAAAAGGTAGCTTGTTCCATGGCATCATTAGAAGTGTAAATGTTGGCAATGCCTAGGAAAAGTTGCCAAAACCAAAAAAACCCACACCACTCCATGAGTGGGTCGTGCCCCAGAAATATTGTCTTTGCCAAGCTCTAGCGAAAGCAACATGAGCACTCCCCCACAATCCATATTGAAGTTGGACACATGGCAAAGGGCTCTTGATAGATAGTGTTAGGAGTGGAATGAATTAAAAATCCGAAGATTTGAACTTCTTGTAGACAACACCGACAATTGTCCCTAACCATATACTTATGGGTCACCGAGATCTTGAACATTCCAAGAATAAACAACCATGGGGAAGCATCGGGGTGCATGTTATTCCCTTCATCCAATTCATCTAGGGTTGCAAACTTATTGGCGAGACAAACTTCTATTGATTGCCACACAAAAATCACTCATTTGAAATAGTTGTGATTATCTTGGACATATTCACCCTCTTCAAGTGGTGGCGAAGGACTACGAGGCTAGTGCATCGCCACTCTCCGCTCAAGCTCAACCATGTTCATCATTTGTACCTTTGGATATCACTCCAACATGGGGTTGTGAACGGTTGGGAAATCAAAATTTGGATAGGGAAAGGTGAAAAGATGGTGGTTGTTTGTGAGGTACAAGGAATGAACGACACCACTTGGGGAGCTAGTGGCGTGACTTATTTTTCGTTAGAAACCGAGCTTCTGTTTTGGACCTCCTGTGTTTTGATTGTACCTTGAACATGAGGAGGATTTTTCTTGTTGCTAACAAAGGTCCATATGTGACCATTAGAGGATGTATTCTTATTCTTTGTAGAGGTTTTAGCGTGCATAACTAGACAATAGTTTGACAATAAAAGGAAGTCTTGAATCATATGGTTCCAAGCTTTGCATCTAAAACAAGTTTCAAGAGATTGATATAAAAGACACACTAAGAAAAGTGTTTATCTCCTATCTAAATATCTATGATTTTTTTAAGTCCTTGGAAAGGTCAATCCTAACACACCCATTTCTGCGAACAAGTAGCATAAAACTTAAGTGGTTCATGGCATATCAACAAACCTAATAATTTGATAAGTTGGTCAAGAAATCCCCTCAAAGGGAGAGGATGGCCAGTATCTCAATCCAAACCATGATTTTGAGCATGGTGCATTCCAGATCGGGAAAAGAATTTTTTAAGCTAATATCATTACCTTGTGAAACACCTTTGGGACCATCTTGCCCACTTGTTTCGAGGCATTGATCACCAAAAGCTCTATTGGTGTAACCTACATCAACTAATGCAAGTGTCATGCAAATTGTCATCAATATAGCAATTTTTGAACTCATTAGTTGATATTGGTGTAACCTACATCAACTAATGCAAGTGTCGTGCAAATTGTCATTAATATAGCAATTTAATTGTCATTAGTTGATATTGGTGTAACCTACATCAACTAATGCAAGTGTCGTGCAAATTGTCATTAATATAGCAATTTTTGTACTCATTGCCCTAGGGGTAGGGTAAAAGCCAACTCAGCACTATAAATGTGCAATACAATTCTTGTATTTTTTGGGTACATTTTATCCTAAAGTTTTCGCACCAAACATTCCTTTAATTTGTAGTGAGAATATTCAATCACTTAACTAACATAAGGTAACTAACTAAAAAAACATGGACAATATTTCCCTTGTGAATGAGAGCAGGAAGATGGGAAATTTTCAGCAGAAAGCGTGATTGACATAAATTGAGAAATAGTCTAAAGTCTTGCTCTTTAAATATTGAGAAACAAATATAATACACAAACATGTACTCAGCTTTGAATATTAAATATTAAATATTAAATAGATATTTGAATGTAATTGAAAATTCAAAATCTTAGATATTCATTTTTAACTAAACAGTGGCGAACATGTATGAAATGAATTAAAACTAGCACCTGCACTGAAAAAGCACCTGCACTGAAAAAAGGTGCAAGGTAATCGTCGACATGCAATTTTCTGAAAGAGGTTTTCCTGCGAGGTGAAAGTGGTTTTGAGGTGTGAGACAAGTTTCCCGGTCATTTTTGGCAGTTTACTGGCATAAGACAACTTTTCCGGGCATTTGTTGGAAAAGAATCCCAGCATATAAAGCCTATCAGCTAAAAATATAGAATAAATAATATAAATCCTTCATCTGCACTGCAGCACGGGGTCATTACTTAGTTCCAAGGTCTAATACAGTTAATTACATTTATTTTTCCAAAGCTGGAATACTCTAAATAAATTTCTTTGTAATACAAAATGAGAAACAAGTTTCAAAACTATTTGGAGTTTAATTTGCACTTAATTTAATCTGATATACTGAGATTAAGCCTTAGGCTCAAAAACGTTAATACAATGATGGACATATGGATTAATCGAGCATCTCAGAAGTCCATAGTAGGACATATTTCTAAGATTATATACCATAACTTTGCCAATCTTTTCTGGGTATACATTGTTACCTTTTCTCTAAAAACTGATAGCAACGGAACAATGACTAATGGCTATTAATAGTGACCAACATAAAATACTTTCTGACAGGGCAGCCCAAATAATACAGGCTCTTCCGTTTTCCATGTGTAGGTGGAGAAGCAGTAGGCCACACATTGTTGCTTGTAAGCCATGAAAATATACTCTTTATTACGTGTTCGGGAAGCTTGCACAATTTTAGTTCCCCATCTACATTCCTCTTAAGATGAAATGCATTGTTTTTCCATTTTCATTAAACTTATTGTTTGTTCACCTAAATTTTATTTTGGAGAGGAAGTTTGAAATAAACTCCAATCTGCCACAGTTGTATCAAACTCCAACCAATTTATAAGGAGCCTCAGCCAGAACACGGCACTCAAATTTGGGACAAAGATGGTAAACACTAGCAGATCTAAATTAAAATCCACCAGATTTTGTGTAATATTTGGTTCATACGGCTTAACATACTGGCTGTTTACAAACACACACATAAACAGCCAGCACCTTATGATAGTCAACCATTTAAGCTCTTCGTAATATCAGGATTCAAAAACAGTTGAAATTAGAAATTCAAACCAGAATTTCGGTTTTTTTTTTTTTGGAAATGACTTGGTCAGTTGGCCTTTTTCACTTCCTCTTTGCAGATAGAAATTACTATTATCAGCATTACTCAAGTTATATACCTTATTGACTCCAACCAAAGATTCCCATATTTTGTCCATGTGGCATGCAGCGATGACCTTCAGATGAAAGCCATTGCAGCCCTGGTTAACCATTATGGTTGGATGAGAATTGTATTTGTTCATTCCAACAACAATTTTGGTTGCACTGCTGCCTCCTTATTGAGTGATGCCCTTTAAGATGTTGGCTCTGAAATTGTATGCACATCCATGATTCCTTCAACCGTGGATAAACATTCAATAATGGAGGAGATTTATAAATTGAAGGCAATGGAATTCAGAGTTTTTGTTGTTCACATTCCTCCTGGTCTGTGCATGAATCTCTTCATGGAGGCACGTGAGATAGGAAAGAAGGAGGTCAATTATGTGTGGTTAGCAACATGTGCATTTACAGTCTTCGAATATGTGGTAAATGCTTCTACCATGGCATCTATGTAAGGCCTCCTTGAAGTCGAACACAAGACCCAAATTCTGAACTGCAAAGGATTTCACTGAAGGGTGGGAAGGACAATTTAAACTGGACAACCCAAACTGTAAAATTACTGAGCCCAATGTATACTGTTAAAATATGATGTTTATATAGCCTATTCGGCGGTTATACAGTTGAAACTGTGTAACTAAACTGTAACCACCTTCTCATTATAAATAAACCTCTGCCTGTCGTATTTGAACAGTGCAGTTTCGTGCTTCTGTCTTCTTTCTTCATTTTGTATAATCTAACATTGGTATCAGAGCCTGGGCATCGGTGAGAGGTCGACGAGAGGAGAGGTCGACGAGAGGAGAGGTCGACGCAGTCTGAAGGCGCTGGAAGGAAACGCGGGTCGCACGCACCAGCAAAAACGCGGCGGGACAGAACAGACGCGGCGGGACAGAACAGAACGCGCGCGCGCAGGACAGAGGCGCGCGGGTCAGAGGCGCGCGGGACAGAATCGCAGCACGCGGAGAAGGAAAAGACAGATGCGGGAAGAAAAAGACAGACGCACAAACAGAAAGACAGATGAGAAAGACAGACGCGCGGACAGAAAGACAGACGCGCGGACAGGAAGGCGGCACGCGGGCAGGAGGGCAGCGCGAAAATCGTGAAAAACGAGGGCAGAATCGTAAAAATAAAAATTGATCCTGTGAAACGTGGGTCACAAAATACGATTTCGAATCCGCAGACATTCATTTTGCAACAATCGTGGATGTTTGTGGAAGGAAAGCAAACAGCAACAATCTTGGACGTTTGGGCAGAATAATATTATTTCCAGCAACAAAGGTATTTATTCTATTTGCTGGAGGAATTAAAATAAATATATCTGCTGGAAAATTGGTTATTTTATTATTTTCCATTACTTTGGAATAATAAAATGTCAAACATTACAAATTTGATTTTGCCGGATACACAAAAATTAACGGGCACGAATTTTAATGTGTGGAGCCATAAGATCTTGACACTGGCAGAATTTCGTGGTTTTGAGAAAATAATCACGGGTGTCGAGAGTAGACCTACAACAAATTTCGATGATTATGACAAACGTCATCGGGAGGCTCTTCTGCTATTAAAATTGTCGGTATCGGATGAATTGATACCTGAGGTCCGGAATGCCACTGAGGTGAGTAAATTGTGGGTCAGTCTGAAGGACAAATATCAGACGTCGGAGAAGAGTCGGGTTCTATACCTCAAAAATATGCTTTTTTCCGTAAAATTACAAGAAGGTGGATCGCTGTCTGAGCACCTACTTCGGATGAAAGATCTCCGAGATCAGCTTGCTTCCATCAACAAGCCGGTTGATGATGATGATATGGTGGCTCTCATTTTAAACAGTTTGCCCTTCTCGTATGACTCGTTCGTGGAGGCTCTTCATTTAATGGGCGAGAGTCAAACTCTTACGTTTGACAAGGTGTGTTCCTACCTGTTGCAGAAGGAACGGAGACAGACACAAGTTCAAGAGTCCAGTTCTGGACAATCTGAGAGTGCATTTGCTGCACAATCCAAAGGAAAGTGGAAGCGACAGGCTGATGCGTCGCCTTCCTCTCCTAAATTTCCGGTACGGTGTTACTATTGTCACAAACTTGGTCATGTGAAGAAGGATTGTCAGAAGCGACTAAGTGCCCTGAAGAAGCGGAAGGGGCAAGCACATGTGGCAACAGTTGAGCAACACGAGTCAGAAGATGAGTATGCCCTCATGGCATCTTGCTCGGATGGTGACAGCCCTACACGGTGCTGGTTTTTTGATTCCGGTGCATCACGACACTTCACGTGTCAACGAGATTGGTATGTTACTTTTCATGTCAAACATAATAAGGTGGTTGCCCTGGGAATTGGGCATGGAGGTTTGTACAGACTCGTTGATCCTGCCACGGTCAACTTGCATGCCTTAGTTGTGGTAGAAAATACCAGTGTTTTGTGGCATGAAAGATATGGGCATCTCAATCTTCCGTATTTGGCCCGTCTTCATAAAGAAAATATGGTTGTTGGTTTGCCTCCTATCCAGGAAAAGCAGGATATGTGTGTTGGATGTTTTGCAGGCAAACAAAGGCGGAAACCTTTTCCTCATGAAGGTGTTTGGCGTGCAAAGGGGCTCTTAGATCTTGTTCATGCAGATCTATGTGAGCCATCGTGGAAGACTTCCACAGTCCTTGGTGCACGATATTTTCTCTTATTGGTGGATGATCACTCTCGGCGGATGTGGATCTATCTCTTGAAAAAGAAGTCTGATTGCTTTGCTTCTTTTGTCAAGTTCAAGGCATTGGTGGAGAACCAGACCAGCCGGCGGATAAAGACTTTAAGATCCGATAATGGGGGTGAATTCACTTCTAAACAGTTCGCTGTTTTTTGTGAGAAAGAAGGGATTCAGCGTCAGTTGACAGCACCATATACTCCCCAACAGAATGGGGTGGTTGAGAGGCGGAATAGAACTATCATGGAGATGGCCCGGTGTATGATGCACAGTCGTGGAGTGCCATACATATACTGGGGAGAAGCTGTTAATACAGCGGTCTATATACTCAATCGCAGTCCTTGCAAAGCCTTGCAGGAGATCACACCAGAGGAGGCATGGTCCAAAATCAAACCAGAGGTATCAAATTTTCGTATTTTTGGTTCAGCTGCTTATACTTTGGTTCCTGATCGTAAGAGGAGTAAACTAGATTCCAAAAGTTCTAGATATTTCTTTGCTGGTTATAGTGATCATTCTAAAGCATATAGATTGATTGATACTTCCACTAATAGAATCATTATTAGTCGTGATGTTGATGTAAAAGAAACAGAGTCTTTCTTTGGCTGTAATCAGCAAATAGACCAGCAACATAGCAGCGATCAGCGAGGGGTGGTCACAGAGATTGGTTCTCTTTCCTTGCCTGATGATGAGTCTGGTCATTCTCATACTCCTCCACAGACTCCAGTACAGTCTATGCTCTCTCCTACTGAGTCTTCTCCATCTCCTGGAAATCAACTTGCATTGGTTTCACCTCCGGAAGTTCCACTAGCTTCCGAATCCTCAGTTCAGCGACGGCCCAAGTGGTATTATTCCACTATTCAGGATCTGACACGAGACGATTTGTCTCCACTCTTAGATGGCCGGTCTCGCAGACCTGGCAAGAGGATTGATTACTCTGAGCAAGCTCAATTTGCTCTTGCTTCTGATCTTCTCCATATTCGCGAGCCACAAAAATACTCTGATGCACGAGGCATACCAGAATGGGAAACTGCCATGCAAATCGAGTATGATGCCTTGATTAAGAATGATACCTGGAAGTTGGTGCCATTACCTCCAGGCAAACATCCTATTGGTTGTAAATGGGTGTACAAAATCAAGTGTAAAGCAGATGGTACTTTGGATAAGTACAAGGCTCGGCTTGTTGCAAAAGGTTTTTCGCAACAGGAGGGGATAGATTATGAGGAGACTTTTGCTCCTACTGCAAAGATGGTCACTTTTCGGTTACTTCTTGCTTTTGCCGCTCAATTTGGTTGGAAAATATATCAGATGGATGTGAAAAGTGCATTCTTGAATGGCGATTTGGAGGAAGAAGTGTATATGACTCAACCTGAGGGTTTTCAGGTATGTGGTCGTGAGCATCTGGTATGCAGGTTGATTAAGTCCTTGTATGGGCTTAAGCAGGCTCCTCGAGCCTGGTATATTAAGATCGATACACATCTCAGAGATTCGGGCTTCAAACGAAGTCATTCTGATCCGAATCTCTATGTCAAAAGCACACATGATGACATTGTGATTCTTATTGTTTATGTTGATGACCTTGCCATCACAGGCAGTGGAGATGCTGCGATTCATAAGGTAAAATCAGATTTGTGCACTGCTTTTGACATGACTGATTTAGGCCTCCTTCATTATTGTCTTGGTGTAGAATTCTGGCAAGAAGATCACTTGATTTTCATTTCTCAGGTTAAATATGCCACGAATCTTTTGCAAAAATTTAAGATGTATGATTGTAATTCATCATCTACACCTATGGAGGTCGGGCTGAAACTTTCAGCTCATGATGATTCACCACCGGTCGATGAAACATTGTACAGACAGTTGGTAGGTAGTTTGATTTATCTCACCACTACACGACCGGATTTGTGTTTTGCTGTGAGTTATCTTTCTCGGTTTTTGTCTAAACCAAAACTCATTCACTGGGGAGCAGCACGTGTGTTAAGGTATGTCAAAGGAACTCTTGACTTTGGCATCTTGTATCAGAGAGTTGCAGATTTCACGTTGATTGGCTACACAGACTCTGATTGGGGAGGTTCAGTGGATACTCGGAGATCTACCACTGGATATATCTTCTCTCTTGGTTCAGGAGTTATTTCTTGGCAGAGTAAGCTTCAGCCCACTGTGGCTATCTCTTCCACAGAAGCAGAATACAAGGCTGCTGTTAGTGCTGGTTGTGAAGCGGTATGGCTTCGTCAGATTTTGGTTGATTTTCAGTTTTCACAGGTCACTGCTACACCTCTTTCACTTTTTTGTGATAATCAAGGTGTGTTGAAGATGGTCAAAAATCCTATCTATCATGCCCGCACTAAACATATTGAGATTCATCATCACTATATTCGTCAATTAGTTGACTCAGGTGAAATCTCTCTTCATTTTTGTCCTTCTCAGGAGCAGTCTGCTGATGTAATGACTAAACCTCTTGGTGCTTTCTTGTTTGTCAAGTTTCAGGATAAACTTGGTATAGTTTCTAGGTTAGTCATTAAGAGGGGGTGTTAAAATATGATGTTTATATAGCCTATTCGGCGGTTATACAGTTGAAACTGTGTAACTAAACTGTAACCACCTTCTCATTATATTTGACATCGAGAGACACAATACATTGTTTACAGAAAAGTTTACAGAGATATGAGGATTATCAGTTAATTGGTGATGGATAATGAGTTCTTATTCATGTTAGGCACATATCTAACACTTTTCACAAGTAATTTAGTGTTATTATTTAACATGATACGAACATCCCCAATCCCTTCCACAGCATGTGATCTTCCATCCCCTAAAGTAACTGAATCAGAAGAACATGAATTAGCATGAAAAGTAACATACCAATCTCGTTGACACGTGAAGTGTCGTGATGCACCGGAATCAAAAAACCAGCACCGTGTAGGGCTGTCACCATCCAAGCAAGATGCCATGAGGGCATACTCATCTTCTGACTCGTGTTGCTCAACTGTTGCCACATGTGCTTGCCCCTTCCGCTTCTTCAGGGCACTTAGTCGCTTCTGACAATCCTTCTTTACATGACCAAGTTTGTGACAATAGTAACACCGTGCGGAAATTTCGGTTTATTTTTTTGGAAATGACTTGGTCAGTTGGCCTTTTTCACTTCCTCTTTTGCAGATAGAAATTACTATTATCAGCATTACTCAAGTTATATACCTTATTGACTCCAACCAAAGATTCCCATATTTTGTCCATGTGGCATGCAGCGATGACCTTCAGATGAAAGCCATTGCAGCCCTGGTTAACCATTATGGTTGGATGAGAATTGTATTTGTTCATTCCAACAACAATTTTGGTTGCACTGCTGCCTCCTTATTGAGTGATGCCCTTTAAGATGTTGGCTCTGAAATTGTATGCACATCCATGATTCCTTCAACCGTGGATAAACATTCAATAATGGAGGAGATTTATAAATTGAAGGCAATGGAATTCAGAGTTTTTGTTGTTCACATTCCTCCTGGTCTGTGCATGAATCTCTTCATGGAGGCACGTGAGATAGGTAAGAAGGAGGTCAATTATGTGTGGTTAGCAACATGTGCATTTACAGTCTTCGAGAATATGTGGTAAATGCTTCTACCATGGCATCTATGTAAGGCCTCCTTGAAGTCGAACACAAGGCCCAAATTCTGAACTGCAAAAGGATTTCACTGAAAGGTGGGAAGGACAATTTAAACTGGACAACCCAAACTGTAAAATTACTGAGCCCAATGTATACTTGGTTTAATGTCCTATCATACCATGCTCGTGATAGCTCGAGCAATAGAAAATTTGGGAATTAACAGGGCCTTCAGTTTTTTGACACTTTCAAGTCCTCCGGCACTAATTGAAAATAGTGATTCAATCAAGGTTTTCCAGCAGGGTAGGCAGCTGTTGCAGGATATTCTTTTGAAATGTTTTACCTATTAAACTCCATAATATGGAAATGGGCAGTTCTAATTCTAGATATGAGATAGTGAATGTGGTGGGTAGAAGCAATCAAGTGGTTGGTATCATCCATACTCCATACAACTCTAATAAGCCGTTCAGAATGCTTCCATCTATGCGGGGTATTGAGGGTCTTGGACCCATGATCTGGCCCGGTCAGTCTACGAAGATTCCTCGGGGTCGGGTTCTACTAACTAATGGTAGAAAGCTGAAAATCACAGTACCTACAAACACCAATTGGGAAGAATTTGTGAATGTCACATTCTACCAAGGTCGTCGTGAAATCAATGTCACCAGGTTCTGCAAAGATGTATTTGACAATGTTATCAGATTGCTCGACTATTATGATCTCGTTCCCTACCCGGATGACCTCATTTTAACAAATTGGTCTTGATCTTATAACGACCTTTTCCATCAAGTGTATCTCAAGGTCTGTTTCTTACCGAGCTGAAAATTTCTGAAGAGCATTAGTCCATTAGTAACCATAACAGGTTAATAGGACTAGAGAGTTGCCAATTTTGAAGTTATTTTGATGTGTTAGATATACGACGCAGTTGTGGGTGACATTACAATTTGAGTAAAACGCAGACAATTTGTGGTTTTCACAACCATTCACATAATGGCTCTCACCGGAGGGAAGCCAAAAACACGTGGACATTTTTAATGCCATTTACTCCAGCACTATGGCTTACAATGGGAGGCTTTGTTATACATACAGGACTGGTGGTGTGGCTCCTCTAGCGCAGAATAACTCCCGCATTTAGAGGAAAGCCCATTGCCCAAGTGGTAACTCTGCGCTTGTATTCTCCCCTCCCCCACTTTCTCACTGCATGATAAAAGTTTGTTGTTTAAAGAAATATAAAATGATACCCATTTTGCAGGAAAGGGAATCCAGAATCCAGAGCAGTTTCGCTCAAGTGGTTATTGTTGGTTGGCTGTTTGTGGTGTTAGTTTTAAAGTTCAGCTATACAGTTAGTCTCACTTGCAGACTGGCTGCACAGCGAATTGCACCACTCATAGGTGGGACTGGTAACGGGCTATCAGGGTGGGTCTTTTGTTGGCACTGTTCTCAATGACCACTTGGGAATAGCCCAAAAGAATCTGAAATCATTTTCGTCTCAGAACGTGTAGGAGGCTCTGTGGAAAGGTCCAAAGAATGGAAGCATGGATGCCATTTTAGTTGAGATCCCATATGTTTGATGCGACTACAAAATGGTGGGGCATCCATATAAAAGTGGGAGCTTTGGCTTTGTAAGTTTTTTTGGATCCTCATAGCTAGAAAAATTGTTACAATCCTTAGCACTCCAAAGGGCTAACCGTATGCAAAGCTTTTCATGCAGGTTTTGCCAAGGATTCTCCTCTAGTGCTAGACATTTCTAAGGCAATCTAAAATCTTTCAGAGAACCGCGGATTTCAAGGGATTGAGACCAAGTACTTCAATGACTATCAATATCTGCTTTGACCCTGGAGAAAATTCTAGAAGGCTAGACGTGGAGAGCTTCTGGGGCTATACCTAATCACAAGAGCAGTATCATCATTGGCTTTATTTGCATTCTTTAGTCAAGCCCTGCACAATTTCATGAAAGTATCTCAATGCTACAGGGTAAGAGGGTAGTATGTGGAAGTGCATCAAATCATTTGCAAAGTATTTATACCAAGAGGAGATTTCATCCCCAGATTCCATTCTGCAAATGTAAGCACACAACAACAATCCTCGTACTAAGATGAGGTCGTGCGAAGATTTACAGCATCATCATTTAGATGATGGCACTATGTATTATGCAGAGGAAAATGCAGCGACTAGAACATCCCCACCTGTCAATCAACAAAACAAATAAGGCTCCATCCAGCCAAATTCACGACAAGAAAAGGCTTTCAGAGCTTTAATATTACTTTATGAAAGCCCATTTGTTGTATTATGTTTTATATCATTTTCTCTCTTTGACCACGCATATCAAGACCATAGTAATGTTTACCGTCTTTAAAATTGACTGTTTATTGTATTTGTAGACACCTAAAAAGGTCCCTTGGAATTATTTATTGTTATTTTAAGCATGTTTATTTATATATCACAATATTGGTTCAAATTCAACCTTATTGATCTGTTTTGTTGATTTCCAGTCTTCCTCTCCCTCATAAGTCACTGGACAGTTTCCCCTCTGTTTCTGTGCTTCATCCTATGCCAGGGCCAACCTTGGCGGTCCTTGTAATATTGTCCTAGGCTCTAGCAGAAGGAAACGCATGCTTGAACTGAGGCGTGCCAAAAAAACATATATTTTATATGTATTGCTTGAACCGTTTGACTTCAAATTAAAAGTAGGGCTACCTGATATTATTGGTTCAATTTTATAATGCATTTTCTTTCAAAACAGAGCAATAATTTGAATAAATTATTATAAGAACATCTACTTTAGTTTGATTGTAATTGACAATATGGACCAACTGAATTGAAATTTTAGAAAATTCAGGGGATGATCATAAGAACAAATAAATCCGAAGTTTTCATAAGAATATATATATTATCTCGAGTTTGATACGACAAACAAAAGTCCTTGCTTCGTCATAAGCAACTGTTATATTACTTGGTCAATGATACATCAGATTTATAAACAGCTGCAATTGTCATCAGAAAATTTCTCAATTAGACTTGTACTAAGTAATTCAAGTTACTTAGATACGCCTTTAAAATGTCAGGTACTGCTTATAAAACTACCACCAACCAGTCTTAAGCTCTTTCCCAAGTAGAAATGAAACTTTTGTAAAACCACAAATATTTCTACTAGAGTTTGAAGCTCAATTCATGTTATATGATCAGCTCGTAGGCTCACAATTAGGATTCAAATCTCCAATCAAGCAACTCAATGATATACTATGAGCTTCAAATCATGAATTGATTTGCTTGTTCAACCCTTTGAGACATAACAAATGAAAAATACAACTCTATCCCACCTGTATCGTGTCCACAACAAGAGGAGTAACATATTCCAAAATCAGTTCAATCAGTTTTTGGAAAAACTTCTTTGGTGCATAATATGAATCAAAAACACCTAGAAAAACAAAGTATCAATAAGCATTTCACTTATTTGTCAATATATAGGCCTTTACCATAGATATGAAAAGATCCAGAGGGTGCCCCACACCTTAATTAATGAGCAACGGGCTTTAGAGGATGTGCTCTGAGTTTTGATAAGTCGAGGTTTGAATCAAGCTCCTCATCCAACTCTCCAACAACACCACTAGACAAAAACACAATGTTTAATCTTAATTAGAGAATGACAAAGAAAGGATAAGATTACTCTTAAAGGAAGAAAATTTCCAGCTTGCACTGGATGTGATTTGGCCATTAGGTCACAGACTCCAGCAAAATGGGGACTTTTCCTGCCATCAAATGTGCAACCAATACAACTTTAGAATTGCATCCACTGTAAGAAATGGGTTCAAGTAGCATACATATTATCTCCTCGGATGATATACAAGCCCAAAACAAGTTGCTCCACCCCTGCCTGCCCAAGGAGACCAGTGAATTATCATTAAAAGCAATCAGCATTTAATATAACAGCTAGTCATTTAGAAATTAAGGAATCAACCGAGACATCTTTACCCTTTGCTAAATGAAAGGAATTAGTATGAAGAATTAGAAAAATAACCAAGATAACTGACTAGCTTCACTCAGCCAATCAAAGACTATGACTCCCTTGGGACAGATTTCATTTGAGCTGATAAATTCTGACCAAGTATCCACGTAGCCATATCACCATGACAAAATCCCCAGCCTTGCCTATCCCGACTTAATATTTTTTAAAGTCAGTCACGAGTTCTCTTGTGTCAAACATATGTTCCTGAAAATCTGCCTATGCCATTTCTGAGAAGAGAACCAAACAAACACTTGAACATAAATGTCAATTTCACAGTAATCAGAGAATTTTAGGGAAAAAATGATGCATCAATTCTCTTGTGCAAATTCTCCCCTTCTAATACTATCATACGAAGTGCCTATTATGAGTGAATGAAAACTTACGGCACTCATTCAGGTTACAATAACCTTAAGACTTTTACCTATATTGTAGATATGTTTAGGATACAGACACAGTATCTGGTAGGTGGATACATCAATTTTTTTGGGTCCCAGATACAGCCATATAAAAAATATACAAACATTAAGAAATATATAAATTCTAGCCTAATAAATAGGAATTAACCACATATTATGCATATAAAAAACAAAATAAGCTAAATAACCACAAAACACTACTCATAATTTGTATAAAGGCTTAAAGCCAACTGAATGCCAAACGACAAGTCACAAATGTCATGATAAATATTAAATTTAATCATTACATATCATTACATCAAACTAGTATTCAATATTCATCATATTGCTCTTCTTCGAGTATTTTTAAATTTGTTTTTGTGCACCTTATGTTTGTAATGTTGGACAATAAAAATAAAAAGACATTTTCTGCCGTGGAAATGGCAAAAACATCCCTGCAGATGCAGCCAGGGTACCACAAAAACAGGCTGGATATACTCGGATACATCGTATCCGGGCATATCCAGCCTGTTTTTGCTGTACCCTGGCTGTATCCACAGATATACCATATCCGTATCCATGCCGGACAATAAAAAGACATTTTCTGCCGTGGAAATGGCAAAAACATCCCTGCAGATACAGCCAGAGTACCACAAAAACAGGCTGGATACACTCGGATACGTCGTATCCGGGCATATCCAGCCTGTTTTTGCTGTACCCTGGCTGTATCCACAGATATACCATATCCGTATCCATGCCGGTTACGTACCATATCCATATCAGGAGCCTAGGGCAGCTGGTTCTGTCTGTTTGTCAAGTCTTTCAATCCTTGTATTGTTTATGTGGATATAGTTCCATGTTCTGTTCATTGCTACTGCAGGTATATTCTCTGTTAATATATCAAAGAATAGCTTCTTCCTTGGTCATAGAAAGAATATTTTATGAACAAATGCATGAAAAAACACTCAAATTGATTGTGTTTCGTCTTGCCAATGTTTCTACATTTTGCTCAGCTTATCAGCACATCAAGAGGGAGAATTCTATCAACATCACCTTTGAAAGGAGATATATTTTATACGAAATCTCCTAACAGCATTATTAGTCTACACTTCTCCTTATCAGAGTTACTCTCCATCGCTTACTAGTCTCTTGATTCATGCAGTTAAATATTTTTAGTTCATTCTGTTAGTCTCAATCTCACCAAAACTAAAATGCATTGAACAGTTTCCTCCACTAATCTAAAAATTAAGAGAACAACGCACCCTTACACCATTAGTTACCCCACCCAAAATGTGCACACAACTTTTAGTTTTTCATACAAATTAGATATGACTCCACACACCATTTCTAAACCATAAGTTGGCCCACCAGAAATGTCTGCATAATTTCTAGTTTTTCATACAAATTAGATATGAATCCTACATCCATTTTATGTAAAAGGTCCATTAGTATATTATTGCTCATTAATCTGTTAGAATGTGGAGAGAGAGAGAATAAAGAAAGAATAGAATGTACAAAGAACAAATGAAGAGTAACCGGAATGCACACGTTATTCATTGTGTCCATCCTTTTATTATGTGAGAGATGGTTACAAAATGGTTGAAGTGGTTACAACCATTTATTAGTTAACACTTAACTAATATTAACATAACACTAATTTATAAGCCTTATATTCTAATACCCCCTCTTAAGGCTTACACTATAGAACATACTGACAGAAGATTAAAGTAATAGAACCAAATAAGATCACACATTCTTCAAAAGCTTCCTCTTTGAACACAATGCTTTGACCAGGTAGAACTCCATCAAGTTGCCTCCCTGACCCTCGTAACATTGTAGTTTCGAACTGAATTCTTGAGTTCCCGGATTCCACCTCCCGAACTCCTAAATTACAGAATCTCCCAAATTGCTAGACAACCATCTATATTGAGCTACTCCCACAGTGCTCCATAAAGTTGTCTCATGACCCTCATAAGGGTAAATTCCTGAAATCCACAAATTCCTAAACTATCTAGGAAGCCATCCGTGATGAGTTTTACCTACACTAGATCCCTTATTGTCTTCAAAGTGTGAGGCTTCTTTTAAAATACGTATTCTCTATCAGTGAGTTCATCACTTTCAACATCCGGTGGATTTTCAACAATGGCTACATTAACTTCATTTGATTTGTCTTTCATCTATGTTTTATTTTCCGCGAATGAAAGTTGAGGCCAGAGTATTTGTCTAATGGAATTTCCATTCTTAGACAAAATACCTCAAAAAATAACCCTTTCCCAAAATATAGAATGACCCACAAATTAATGTAGCAAGATTTTAAAAACTGATTTTAATTTTTTTAAAGCAAAGAAAGGAAACTATACCAGGCAGGTTTGTGCCCTGGACAATTGGTTATGACTGAAAATTGACAAACTGTGTGCCCTAGCAACGAATGACCCTTGAAAAATTGCAAATCTGGAAATGCATGACTGTATTTTCTTTGTTTTGCACTAGCTACCTTCGAAAATCATGTTTTTTTCTCTTCCTTGTGATTTTGGATTGTGTTTTCTTGAAAAAATGTGCCCTAAATCACATTTTCTCTGTTGCATTTTCTATCACGTTTTGCCCTAAAAATGCCTTATTTTCATGCCCTAACTGCATGAATAGACCCAAAAAATCTTCAAAAATGGTAAATTCCTATTTTTGTGCCCTAGCACTTCAAAATGCCCTAAAATTCATCTGAAAACACAACAGCCAAAATTGTGCCCTCGAATGGTTTTATTTGCCACCTTTGCAATGGCATCAACTATATTTTGTGGTTATGTTCATTGTAAGTGCCCTCAAACTGAAACTAGGTCATTTTCTGCCCTTTTTGATGACTTTTTTTCTGCCCTACATTATTGCTCGCTGCCCTACGATATTGCTCTTGCATCTAGCGTTCGAACTGGTCTTTTGCTCTTTCGTGCCCTAATAGGACTAGTTTGAACTTCTTCCCTTCTCTTTCTCCTTGCTTGCCCCACTCTAATACCAATGTTAGAATATGTGGAGAGAGAAAGAATAAAGAAATAATAGAATGTACAAAGAACAAATGAAGAGTAACCGGAATGCACATGTTATTCATTGTGTGTCCTTTTATTATGTGAGAGATGGTTACAAAATGGTTGAAGTGGTTACAACCGTTTATTAGTTAACACTTAACTAATATTAACATAACGCTAATTTATAAGCCTTATATTCTAATATAATCCTTATTTTCTTCTACAAATTCAAGTTTCATGTTACTATGCACCTAATTTATCAATTGGTTCCCTAAGTCCGTCCATAATATGATTGCCACAGATTTAGAATCCTTTCCATGTTGTTTTCGAGCAATTCTACAATTATCATTGTGATGAGCATTATTTCCAGACAAGCATTATTTCCGAAGGAGCAAATTATTTCCACTGTCTTACTGATTCATCTGCAGCATAGCTACTATATCTACCAAAGAATGTTTTAAGCACCCTTTTGGAAAACTTCTGGCCTCACGCTTGTGTTAGGGCACATTTACAAGAGTATTTAAAAAGTGGCATTGAAACAACTAAACAGATAATCTAGTTGATAAATCTTTGAGATTTCCACAAATTTGACATTACGAATAGTCTAAACCTAGGTAGCCGGTACGGGGTATGGTACGTGTACGAGGATCTGGTACGCTGGTACGACAATTTTTTGGGTGGCCGGGTACAGCACTTGGGTACGGCCATACAATATATATAAAATATTTAAAATATAGCCAAATAAGCAAAAATTCAGCCTTATATATGAATAGAGTAAACAAATTATTAATTAACTTATTAAGTGAAATAGCCAAATAACGTATTAATAATTCAATGCATTTTGTCATGATATTCATTGATTGAACTTCGAACAAGTACATTGTTCAAACTCCAAATGTTACAATGTCCAATTATTAACATAAATAATAACAAATCACATAACTGGACTGGAATTCCGGCTATTACCAGCTCCCTTCAAATCTGGCAGTTCAGATTCCTTTGGGGTTTCTCTTATTATTCCTGCATTAGTCTTACTTGCTAGTGGAGATGCTGCCACTGTGTTTTTTGATCCTACATTACCCAAACGCATCTCAACTGTTGCAGTTTCAGCCATTGTTTTAGGTACTTCTGTGAAGTTTTACCACAGTTGAATCATTTATGTAATCCCATCTATTGACCTTTATTGACCCCCAAAAAAATTGAAAAAAAAAAATTTAAAAATTGTTGTTTTTACTGTGGGTACGTTGTGTACGCTGTGGGTACGGCCAGGGTACGTCCAGCAATACTGGAACGCGTCTGGGTACTTCCTGAGAAATACCCAGACGTACCCAAGTACTGATTGACGTACACTAAGCGTACCCCGGCATACTATACCTGTACCCATGCCCTACAGGGTACATACCAGCTACCTAGGTCTAAACCATAAGCAACCCACCTAAAATGCATGCAAAACGTCTACTTTTCATGCAATTCAGATGTGACTCCTACATCTCCGATTTATATATAAGGTCCATTAGTATAGTATTGCTCCTTAATCCCTATTTTCCACTACAGAATCAAGTTTCATGCTACAATGCACCTAATTTTTAAATTGGTTTCCTACATTCGTTCATAATGATTGCCCCAGATTGAGAGCCCTTCACATGCAGTTTCCAAAAAATTCTACAACTATCATTGTGATGAGCATTATTTCCAGGGGAGCAAATTATTTCCACTGTCTTACTGACTCATCTTCAGCGTAGCAGATAA
Source organism: Taxus wallichiana var. yunnanensis (assembly GCA_018340775.1). Lineage (NCBI taxonomy): Eukaryota > Viridiplantae > Streptophyta > Pinopsida > Cupressales > Taxaceae > Taxus > Taxus wallichiana. Next base: position 286,221,044 of record CM031234.1, on the reverse strand, counting down.
ATATACCGAAGAATGTTTTAAGCATCTTTTGGCAAACTTCTGGCCGCATGGTTGTGTCAGGGCACATTTGTAAAATTATCCAAAAAGTGGCATTAAAACAACTATACAAATAGTCTAATCATTATATCTTTTGAGATTTCCACAATTAACATCCAAACAGTATCTCTGGATTGAACTGTGTAATTACGCCAACAGCACTTTTACCGGCACTTTTTCTGTCATTTTTTTACATTGATTCTGACTTTGCGACAATTTCCGTCACTATTCCGCCGGTTCTGACACGTTAGTAGGTGCATGTCTCATTTGGCATTACTTCTTCACCAAATTTGTTTCCACCAACTATTTGCTCTGCTATCCAATGGTCAGGGATGGATGTTGAGTGGAAGGTCAATTTTGAATCCAGGCAGCAGGGGTGTTTGAAAGGGGCACAATGAGCATTTGAAAGGGGGTGATTGTATGCCATGTTTGGATCCTCTAGGGTTTCATAAACAGATCTGATGCTGTTGAACACTGGCATTCGAGTTGTGGAGAAGTGAGAACTGCTACTGTTGCTGCTGCCATGGATGATAACACCGATGATACTGAAATGCTATGTTACCGGAAACGGCATAGAAGGCCTCGGGAGCGGGTACGGGAGCGGCGAGGAGCGGCCAGGCCTGCGATTTCGTTTTTTTCCTGTTTTGGCAATTTTTTCCGTTTTTGGATTTTCGGTGAAAAAACGCAAGTATGGAAAAAAATTTGCCATTTTTGGAAAGGGTCCGGGAAGATGTAGCAGCAAAAACTTGGATGAGCCATAACTTTCATTCTGTGGCTCCGTTTCAGGTGTCGTTTTCTCTAAAAGTGTATATTTTCTCGAGCTCTATGCATTGATGGCAATATTTTTCTTATTTTCATAAAATCCATTTTTGCACCTTTTTGGACCAAGCAACTTCTTGCAATCTTCTGAAAGAATCTTCTGAATTTAATTTTATTCGTTTTGTATATACTGTACATTATTATAAATTTATAGTTAATAGTATAACTTGTCTTTTATCTTGTTTTTCATATACATAATATGTGGTTTATAATTAAATTCCTATTTAGAAGGTTGAGATTTATATATTTTTTAATTTTTATATAGTTTTTGTAATGCCGTATCCGGGGTCAAAAAAAAATTTGCCATTTCCGCGTATCGGATACCCCGCTCCCGCTCCCGTATCCAAAACGTTTCGGTAACTTAGCTGAAATGGGCAGGTCTGAGGATGATGATAATCGAATCCCATCGATCCACCAACAGTTCCTTGTAGGGTGTTGGGGTCCAAGATTATATTACCCAAGATTATTAATGGCTTGGTAGGATGTTGCTGTGCAAATACATTTGCTAGGGTTTGGCTCTTTGAAAGCGTTTGGTAGTGTTTATGATGTTGAGGTTGTTGTTCTCTCTTCTGTCAGGAAGGGAAATGCTTTCTCTTAAATGTATAGTAGACATTCTTTCTAATTTCTTTCTTTTCCTTTGCCTGTGTACATTTATGTTTTATTCCTTTTGGATTCCTTCAACTTTCATAGAGGTGAATAGTTTTTTCCCATGGTGCTGGATAGGTTAGCCCCAGATTTCCCTGTGTGCACATTTCATTCAACGTGTTTGTTTTATCATGGAATACCATATTTGCAGCCAACATAAGACATGGACATCCTCACAAAGCATTGACGCTGTTTCACCAAATGCAACCAACAGGTGTCCAACCAGATCAGTTCACCTTTGCTAGCATACTCCCAGCCTGTGCCAAAATATGAGCTTTGAAACAGGGTATGGACATCCACCAAAGCATTATGGAGAAGGAATTTTTGTCAGATGTTTTAGTTGCAAATGCCCTGGTAGATATGTATGCAAAATGTGGAAGCATGCACAAGGCATGTGAACTGTTTGACAAAATGCCTGAAAGAAAAATGGTTTCACGGACTGCAATGATTGTAGGATAAGCACAAAATGTGTTTGCTTGGTGAATGTAGAGCACATAAGAATACGAGGTTACAATTAAACACACCCCCAGCACAACTTTCCGAGACATCAAGATTGTTACAAGACAAATTTCTGTGAGAGATGAAAATCAGTTCCATCATTTCAAAAAAGGACAATGTTCTTGTAGAGATTATTGATATTGGTAATGCTATGTGAAACAATCTGTAAACTTAGGCTTGCACTATAACAAGGTGCACCGTGTCAGCCCTGCAGTAATAAAGAAGGGCCCAAGTTTTATTTTTTTCTCTCATGTTTCTTTTATCATGGAATATCATAATTGCAGCCAACAAAAGTCATGGGCATCTTCACGAAGCATTGACATTGTTTCACCAAATGCAACCAACAGGTGTCCAACCTGATCGGTTCACCTTTGCTAGCATACTCCCAGCCTGTGCCAAAATAGGAGCTTTGAAACAAGGTGTGGACATCTGCCAAAGCATTATGAAGAAGGGACTTTTGTCAGATGTTTTAGTTGCAAGTGCCCTGGCAGATATGTATGCAAAATGTGCAAGCATGTGAATTGTTTGACAAAATGCCTAAAAGGTATATGTTGTCTCATGGACTGCAATGATTGCAGGATATGCAAAAAAAGGGTTTGTTGAAAAGACCTTGGAAACTTTCAAGTAAATGCAATTGGCAAGTGTAAAGCCAAGCTCCACAACCTTCGCCAGCATTCTCCCAGCCTCTATCAAAATGGGAGTTTCGGAGCAGGGCATGGGCATGTACAACCATCAATGTATAATGGAAGCTGGTTTTTTCCAGACGTAGTTGTAAGTGCCCTGGTAAACATGTATACACAAGGCAAGTCAACTGTTTGACAAAATGCCTCAAAGATGTGGTCTCATGGAACATACCCTGACCATGTAAGCTTCATTTATGTTTTATTAGCATGCAGCCATAAATACTTTATCATGCACATGCACCTGTGTTGTATGATTTAAACCAGGGATTTGCTTTGATCTTGGAGCTTGCTGCCCTAACAAAGCATCTGAATGTTCCAAGCATTTTCCTCATGTCTACTCTTATGGTCCAATAATCTTGCAAGAAAATGTGGCCAGCAGATTGCAAAGTGGTTTGATCGACTTTCTGAGATTTCCGCAGTTTAAAATTGTTAGAATATATCTGAAGACCTGTGTATTAGTTTATTGAAGTCCAACGTTTCAAGTTACATAATCGGACCGATCTTCAGGGACATAGGATAGAGTAGGATATAGATTGCTGAATAGTTAATTGATATAAATAGGTATAAAATAAATATGTTGATTGGCAAGCTTAAGGATTAAAATGTATAACTATTAATAGTTTTAATTAGTTATTATTAGAAATTTTAATTCTAATTATGATTAAGACTTAAATTTTAAAATTGGAGTTTCAACATGAGTTAGAATTAAACGAAAAGCATTAATGAATTAGACTAATTATGACTAATTTTGAATTAACAAAAACCTTGGTTAAAGAACAACAAGCTAGATAAAAAATAAAGCTTGACTGGCGGAAATTTTATAAGGAAACTACTAACAGTAAATTTTTATTAAATTTAGAATTTTTTAATTTTAAAATTAGTATTTAAAATATTATTATTTAATGTTACAAAAAGTGTTTGCATTTCAAACTCAAATGAATGAACAAGACAAATGAGTAGGATTTTATTTGGGAAGGTTAAGGATTACAGGTTTCCAAGCATTGTTAATAAACAACCCTTTGTCTCGGTTTATGTTATCATTATGGTGTATGATTTCAATGGCTTCACAGATTTCAATGGTTAAGGATTGCAGGTTTCCAAGCATTGCTAATAAACAACCCTTTGTCTCAGTTAATGTTATCATTATGGTGTATGATTTCAATGGCTTCACAGAGGTGTCATTTTGCGTCATGGTCTTGAGAGGCAAGAACCATTGCAAAATCAATACAAATGGAGAGCTTGGTATCAAAGGAGTGTTCCACCAATGCAGATCTCTTGGTTCTATCATACTTGATGTTGTTATTGTGTTCGTTGACACAAGTTAGAATTGATCCCCCAATTTCGCCAACGTATGGCTTTTCGCAAGAGCTTTAATCATATAAACACCACTATTAAGTTTAGGGTCAAGTTTGTCTTTTAGGGACCTAAGGTTGTTTCTCAAGGTATTGATAGAAAGGAAGGAGGTTACAATACCTTTTTTACTCAAAATTTTAGCAATTTTATCTATGGTGTTTTTTATATAGGGTAAGAAAACCTTATGGTTAGACTCAAGTTTAGTTGGTTTCGGTTGAGGGGGATTATTAACCCGATTAAATGCGTAAGTGATTATCTTATCTTTATAACCATTACTTTTACTGAGACAATTGTAAGGTGACAAAATTTAGCAACCAAGTGCTCACTATCAAGAATTCCCAAGGCTATAGAGGCAAGAATTTTTAGAACACCAGCTTTTTGGGAAGGGTGATGGTGGGATTTAGCTCTTCGGTAACAATTGGTGTGAGTTCTTTCTAAATATTTCATGAGAAAGTAACCCATTGTTTTTTCTTCTTAGTAAGATGTCGAGGAATGGAATAGAATAATCAATCTCATATTCCATAGTGAATCGGATATGTGGTCAAATGTTGTTGAGGTGAGAGAAAATCATTAAATTTATCCATTCAAAAACCCGAGAATACATCAGTATCATCGTCAAACGACTTCCACCAACCAGGTTTTACTAGATAAGATTCAATTGCTTTATTTTCAAAGTTTTCCATAAATAGATTGGCAATTATGGGGAAAATGGGGGCATAGCTATACCCCGGTTTGTTCATAAAGTTCTCCGTTGAAACTAAAGATGACAGAGCGTAAGCAAATTTCACCAAGATTTGCAGTTTCAACATCGAGAGATATGCTTTATGATGTGTACGGCTTCATCAATAGGGATTTTGGTAAAAGAGACCACATCAAAGCTAACAATAGAGCCATGCAAACAACTTTTTGATCTTTGATAAATTCAACAAAGGCGAATGAGTCTTTGATAAAGGGGAGGTGTTACCTACAAGAGGCTTGAGCTTTTTCGCAAGGAAGGCGGCACGTTGGTAAGTGGGGGAGTGGATGGTATTGATGTTCTACAAAATTCAAAAAAATGAGTTGGAAAGGGGAGCCTGCTGTTGAAAGATCCCCAAATGGATCTCTTTACGCTCCAATGAGTTTTAAATCAAACAGAATAGCAAATACAGATTTTTCGTATGTTATGGCACTTTTCCTAATGCAGATCTGAAAAATGCAGCTAGTTTGGTATATAAAATTCCCACAACAGCAATCAAACCAAATAAAATCTGACTGTGCGTATTGGCAGCGTAAAATACATATAAAATCTGACTTTTCTGAGTTATCATTAATCTGAAATTTATATCAAAAATCTGCAGATCTAAAGAGGTTGAAACAGTAATATAAATCCATCCACAGTATTGAAAATACCTTCTCTTGAGTTGTAAAAATAAATACAACAGATAGCAGCAAGGATCAGACCTTAGAATGACTTCAAAACATCACATAACAGCCACATTTGAGTCGCTCCATTAGAGAAAATTAGTACAGCACTGCTGCAACTCTGGTAATCAACTTTTTAGTGCAAAAACTCCATAATTACCGTTGAAAAACACTGAAATTCTGTGTAAGCTCTATGGAAAATCCAGCGCAGAAATTCCTCCTAAACTCTAAGAGGGTTTTCGTCCTCTAGAGGCAATATACTAAGGGTTTTCGTCCTTAGAATATTTTTGGTGAAAGCTTCAGGCTTCAACACAATTCAGAATATATCAAATGAATATGGAATGCCTCTCAAGCAAGTCTACTTCTCCTTTTAAAGGAAGAAGAGACCCAAAACAACCTTCAAGACCACCAATCAGCTTGTATGATTCTTTCGATGCATTTTCCACCCTCCATTTCTCTTAGGGAGAATACAAAAGGTATTTAATAATTATTTTCTTCTCTCCCAAGGCTGGTCACTTTTCCCTAGAGGGAATACACAATAGAAATGTTTTATCCTTTCTAAGTTCCCATTTTCCCCTTAAGGCAAGTCACCATTTTCCCTAGAAAATACAAATTAAATAAGTGCTTTTCTTTTGATGTACTTTTCTAGGTTCTATTTTAATGTTAAGTTCATTAATTTATTATATGTGCTATTATATTGTAATTTTTTGCACAATACAATAAAATTAATAAAACTTAAGTCACCCTTATATTTTTCCTTTGGCCGTCGGGTTGACAAAATAGGCCAAAGGTCTTCGATTGGAAAAGGGGACATTACAGCTGTCCCTAACTATCTTCCCTGAATCTAACTCTTGCGTCATTTCCCACTTGCGGGTAGTGAGGCGTTGAAAAAGGGTGAGGCAATTTTGGATTACTTTTGCTGCTATAGAAGTTTGTGAGCTCTACTTGACTTTAAACAGATTCAAATCAACAGTAACATATGTATTCAGAAGAATGGATTTACAGACTGAGGTGGCTCTAGTGTATATATTTCAAACCAATTTCATAGCCAATGGATTTACAGACTGAGGTGGGTCTAGTGTATATATTTCAAACCAATTTAATAGCCATGGCTTTGTTTTACAGTTTGATATTTAGTGGAGGCCACCAGCAAATATTTAAAGGGTTTGTCAGCCTCTTTCCATATGAAATCTGTCTGGATTGTGAGGATTTGAAGTTTCACCTCGGAAGGTTTTGCGATAAGTGATAGTAAATACATCAAAATAACTTGTAGAATAGCTTGTGTTGATTTAATTCTTCCTACCAAGCTTAACCATTTGTTTGTCCGTTTGCCCAGTTTTCGTTGCAGTCTAGCTACTGTTGCTCATGGGTAAGTTACCTTCTTGAAATTTCTGAATCTGGAGAATCTCAGTTCTTGTGGTTGTATTTATATTTACGAAAACAATATTAGATTTGTGATTTTGAATCACTTGGCCTCAAACTTGTTGGAATACATTGAAAATTTAATGAAGTTGAGTGAACTCACTACACGCTAAGAGAACAGAAGAGAGTCATCTGAAAAGTGAAAGTTAAGTGTAGGAAACAGATCGCACACACAGACAAGAGCTTTATGCAAAGTTGGGGAAAATGTCATGGTAGATGAAGGTGGGAGGATATTTTTCAGATTCAAAACATGTACTGAGTGAAATGGAAAAGGAGGAAAAAGAATTATTCCCCTGCCATCATAGTGAGAAGTTGCCAATTGTGTTTGGATTGTTATTTAATATTTATTATTGAGTTGGCCACTTGGATATCCTCTATTACACAAGATATCCCCAAGACCCATGTGCCATCAAATAGGGTGTATTGACAAGTGTTAAAGCCTTGCATTTTACGTTCTGAAGGTGCATGAAAATTATGGCAAAATGGAGAGAATCCAATTTAGAAAAGTGTCGAGCTTGTGATGGGTATGGGTGAATATAATCTATAGAAGATGTGTGAAATGAATAGAGAATTTATACAAGGATAGTAAGGGTGAAGTAAAGCAAACTGAAATCTGAGGTGTTGTAAGAAGGTTCTGTGACAGGTGCACAAATATAAGCTTGGTTTGATTTGAGGGAATCCCATATAATGAGAGTCTTGACTACCAAAGGAGACAAGAAAATGGTTTTTACTATTAATCTAGGCTATGGATAAACTATGGGAGTGTGAAGTTGTTGGCAGAGGAGACAAAGAAATGGTTTTATGATTAATCTACTTTTCATTAGACGTTTTCATCTTTTGCATTCTTAATTCATCAATATTCAACCATCTCCACCACAGCATACCAAACAAAACAATGTTAATACATACATTACACAACAACTATCACATCAAAAACATTTCCAAAGTGGCTTTACATTTGCATCCCTTCCGGCATACCTTGCAATTCAAGTGCAATTGCTAGTATAATCTAATCTGCATTTATTACTTAACATAAGATGGCATACCACAGTAACCTTCCTTATGCTTCTGAGACTTAATTTCCCATAAATCAATATCACATTTTGTCCTGCCTGCCATAGATATATGTATCCATCGAGCTTGCATAGACTATTTTCAATTGGATTTAATGCAAGCCACTGAATACTAATAAAAATCAAGAAAAAGCACAGAATTACATTCAATTGAAATCGAACGGGCCTCCAACAAGTGGATTAGAGATACAATTCAGTGAGAGTTCATGCAGGGATTGGCTAATAGAACTCATGGTCATCTCAATTCAATGAGAGTTCATGTAGGGATTGGCTAATAGAACTCAGGGTTTAGGGTTTGACCTTCTGTATGCATTAACTGTACCCACATCTCTGAGCTTTTCAAGCAAACTCACAGCAACACTAATAGTCCAAATGGTTGTGGTATAATGGTAAAGGGAGCATGCAAAAAAAGCGTGACTGAATCAAATCTCTAGATTCCAATAATGCAGCATATAGCTCGTAGAACATGCCACAAAGAGGATGTGGTGTACGGATCAGTGAGGTTGTGGAGAATTGGAAATGGGGCACATTTTTAATTATGCTACCAGATTCAACCCAATGTGACATGGGTTCCCAACCCAATGCTGTATTTCTAATCAAAATATCATTTCTAGGATTTTGTAGCTACTTTTAGGGGCCCTCCTGGGGTTTCAAACAATCGTGCTGCACTTGTGATTAGAACTAGTAAGATGATAATCCAGGCTCAGTAAGCCAAGTTGAAAATCTTGATCCAGGATTAAATTTACTGAGAAATAAATTAAATGGTGGTAATCCGTAAAACTGCGCACGCTTACCGTGGTGGAGTAAACTCGTTCGTGCGACTCGTCGAGAATAAGATTTGTGGCCTGGTCAAAGCCCCTCAAAACACCCTGCAAGCAAAGTAGTTCATTCTCAACTATAGGTTCAAAAACATAAATTGGAATCATGTTTTTTTAACAGAAGACAACGATCAGAGGAAGCACATACAAATACATACATACCACTATGTTACGCCCATCGTTGGTAATGACGGATATGACCTCTGAAACAATCAAAAGAAACCAGAGAGTCACATGAGCATCAAAAAATTGGTAGAAACCCAACACAGAAACAACCTAGGGTCTCTTATAGAACACTATTGCTACAGAATTTAAGCAATAAAATGGGTAAAGATGGCATACGGTCCATCATGGAGTCCAATCCTGCGATTGACATTGTTGCAGGGAAAGTATGGCAGATACCCACAGAGGAGGGAAAACTTTCAGAATGGAGGCAGATGTACAGGCAAAGGGGGTTTATGAATGATTTTAACTCCCAAAACAGGGGGTTTCGGTCAATCGTTATAATTTTTTTTTGTCTTTCTCTACTTATTTTCTCTGTAAGGCCCACTAAAATTAATTTATTTTTCTAAGTTCGTGTCGTTCCGGAATGACGAAACAATACCTGGCCGAACTGGTCTGGATTAAGAATCTGAAAATAATCATCTACTTAATTAACTTAAAATAATTTAATTGCCTTTCTTAATTTTGTTTACTTAGAGCATGGTCCCATGGAGGGGGCTCCTTAAATATCTCAGCGGGTGCTGCCGAGAAAAATTATGAGCATTTTAGCACTTTTAAGGTCCCATGTTTTTTATTAGTTTCCTCAACAATACCGGTTGGTATATTATAAGATCCCATTGGATTTATATGATTATTTGTAGGTAAATAAAATCATATTTCCTTCCCTCTAAAATCACCAAAAAATAATGGCGCGAATGCATATTATATTCCACGTGGACAAAAATGAAACTCCGCGCCCCTCTCGCACCCACCTCATAAGTTTTGGGGGCAAAAAAGTGGAGCTCCTATTTTTTAGACCTAGATTCTTTTATTCCCTGTAGTTGGCTTTAAAAAAATCATGGGACATTATCTTTTGCAAGAAAATAGGACATGTTGCCCTTCTATGGGACCGTGTTATTAGTATCAGCGATCATGACAAACTAAACAACACATTACCCTTCAATTAAAAAAATGAAAATACTAATTTCCTTTCAATATATATGATTAATTTAAATAAAATAAATATAAAAAAGTCAAAATTATTAAATATATAACATCTAATAATAATTTTGAAATTTATTTAAATTAAATAATCAAGATTCAAAAAAGTAATTACAAGTTATAAGTTTGACAAATCCTTGTAACAAATTTATAAGTTGGCCATAGAAAAAAAAAAAAATTAGCATGAGACATGAACCTTAGGCTCACCAACTTAGTTTCAAATCATTTCATTCCTAATAAAATTCTCTTAAGAGATAGAAACATGGGTATGGAGGAGACACTAAGGAATCTCCAATTTAAAGATTATTGTTCTCAAACTAGATTGTACCTTCCTAAGGCAACAAATAGAACATTTGTGTAGACTTCAAGGTGTGCCTCTCATATAATAATTCAAGAAGTACAAGGTTATTGAAAGGATTTTTTATAAATATAATAGAATGATATGTGTTGAATCAATTATACCTTCTTTATAAACATATCTAGCAATATATTATCGCTCGTGAAATAGTGTAGAAATAAGAAAAAATAACAAATTACTATTGAGAAAATATTGAGAAATAAAAATGGCATAATTTTGGTGCTAATGTGTAAAATAGACATGTATTTAAACAAATTATACATTATGTAGCAAGTTGTTCCAAAATTCAAAAATACATTCGGTATTTTTATCAAACAATGTCTTGGCCAACACATTTACATTGATAATATTTTGAGCAACAAAACTCACTAGGACTTGACTTCACTTGTTTCTTGTACAAATTCTCACTCATGCATAAGGTTGTGGATTTGGTAATCAAACATTTATAGAAACAAGTAATATTTAAATGACCATTTACAAAATAAATAAGGGCATTGAGAATAAACCACCAAATTCCAAACATGATTTACAAGCTAGCAAAAGCTAAAAGAGAATATCGCTATTTTGAAAATAGAAAGAGTAAGGTAATTGCTTATTTTCTAGAGATTTATCCTTTTCCTAATGATTTTGTGAATGATTTGTGTGAAATGAATGAAGTTTTTTTAATATAGAAAATAGAAAACTAACAAGCATGAAGTTTATTGCTCTAATTATTATTTAATATTTTATTTATTAAAATAAATTTAACAAATTATAAAAATTAACTTAGCATACAATTTACATGAAAAGTGATTTTTTTAGTTAGCCCTTCTAATGAAAAATTATAATATTTTAATGCCTTTTAGTATTGAAGTGTAATTTTAAATTTCAATTTTTAAATTTTTAATCACCCTTCTATGACAAGTTGAAAGACGTTTGAAGGGCATTGGCGTATTTAAATGTGATCCATGCTTAGTATTGTGTATGAGACTAAGTAGCACTTGCACTATAAATGACATGGTAGACAATGATAATGTTAACAAGGGCCACGAGCATATTCTTGTCGAAGGTTATGGTGTTTGAGTTTGTTGAATAATGACATAAATAATTGTCTTTAAGTGAAATTGTAATATATTATTTAGGTGTGTGTTGTAGATTTAGAATCGTGAGTGGTACTAGTTTCAAAATTGAAGTAAAACAATCTTATTTGTTTTTTTGTGCATCAATTAGATTTATGCATTGTGTTTACACCCTAAATAAATAAATAGGTGTAAGAATGTTATAAGTAGAATATTCTAAATAAATTAATCCACATTAACCATACAATTCAAAATATAGTAATTAATAATACGGTAAACAATAATGAAACGATAGCATGAAATGCAAGAAGGGATGAGTAATTAGTTGTACAAAGAGGTACAAGTGTGATATAGGTGTGTAAACTGGTGAAAACTAGTCTCGAACTTGGAAATGCTTCGTTCTTAAGATTGTCTTTGGAAACTACTCATTTATGGGACTGTACACATCTGGCTAAGGCATAGTACGGTCTGGTCTAGCATCGTAAGATTTTGAACCTACAAATGGTTGAGCTATGTGACGTTGTTTGCATGTCGTTGGTCCGGAAATAATCATCAATGTCTTTCACTTAGGTCCGCACACATTCAAGACTACCTTTAATGACTGCAATGCGAGATAGAAAACCATAGATGCTGCAAAGAAACTTAATCAAATGATTAGATAACAAAGGCATAAATTCATGTGTGGGTGAGGCTAGAGTAATCCTAATGGTCATCCCTTATTAAACCAATTCGGGTCTGCTACACTACATCCACTTGAGTGGGGGCAAGCCTCGTGTAGTTTTCCTAGTGTTTTGTCAAATAATGTGTGCGATATAAGGCGACCCCTTGTGTTACCCTTGTATCTCTTGAGACAAGGAATAATGGGTGTAACTATATACATAACGAAATGCACCCAAAGTATGGTAGTAGTGTGATGTGATGTGCTTCAGATGCTAAATGAATTCCATTCGGCCCTTAAGACCCCTGACAATGTTTGAAGTGACTTACTCTTGTTAGGACATAGCTCTAAGACCTTTGAATGTGTGATAATGGAAGAAGATGGACACTTAAAATTAGTTTGAGTTCTTCAAACCTCTGTGGCGGACGCTCTAAAGGATGTGCATCTACTTTAGGAAGATTTAGGAAATCCTTGAATGCTTTAGTGTTGATATTTTGCAATGGGAGCGCTTGAATATGTCAGGTGAGTTATGAAGTGCATTTAACTTGCTTATATAGGATATGTAGGTTATGTATTGCATTGAGACCGACCTAGAGAAGATGAAACAATGCACGTAAGATATTCAAATTAAGAAAAGGGTCGTTAGCAAGTGGGAGATGGGATCGTATAGGTCATCCCAAACCGTAGTACGATCGGCCATGTTTTCACGATCCCATATAGAGATTTCATCGACAACATAATCATATTATGGGAAAGATCCATAGGGATTAAGTACTACTTTCGATGATTAATATTGGGTGAATGAATGATAAAGTATTGTGTAGAGATTATTAAGTCGAAAAGATATTAAAGGATATGTCAATTGAGCTTTGAATGTGAGGGTAAGTTGTAATATATAGAACAAAGCCAAACTTGTCATTGTCAAATGATAAGTTAACAAATTTGATTGTTTACGCTTGCCCCCTTTAAGTGTGGAATCAAAAACTACATACTTATAGGGAAAATATACTTGATTTTGCACACACACTTTATCTTTGCTCGATTGTTGTTATTCTTGCATTGGTATTGGTATATTCCATGGCGAAACCTGCTGACATAGTGTCGTCAAGAAATTGAATTGAAACTCGAATATTAAAAGTATATGTAATTTTGAAAATCAAATTTTGCATAGTAAAGTAAAGAGGGCAAAACGTGGAAGTAATAGGGTAAGTGCATGGAAATGGGGGGCCAAAAGGGGGTAAAAAGTGGACACGTTTTTCCTAAAATCAAGCAAAACCGAACTTCATCTAATAATTTGGCATGCATATGCTCAAAATTTGACAAAGTGATAAGAATAAGTACAGTAGATCTCATAATCTAGTTTCTAAACTACTATTTTTTTTCAAAAATGGTGGAGATTAAGAGGGTCAAATGTGGTGTGCACACAAAGTATGTCTATTTTTGTGTCAAAAAGATAAAAACCTATTGTGTGTGCACCCCCCCCATTTTTGAGTTCTATAATTTATTTTTAAAATCCCTTTAGTAGAAAGTTAGATAAAACCATGTACAAGGTCCCACTAATTTTTCATAATTTTTGGATGAATATATAATTTTTTATTAATTTTCAAAGTGCACACATCCCAAAAATGAAATATTTGTGTGTACACCCCTGTAACTTTGAGAGAAAAAAAAAGTCATTTTTGTTTTTTAGTGCATGTAGAATGGAGTTTAGAAGAGAATTTTTTTAATTTCAAATGAAAAAATCATAAATTGTGTACAAAAACGTATGCATACGTTTTGAAAAGAGGGCACTAGTAAAAGAAATTAAGGATGAAATCCTTAAACTAATCGGATTTTAGAAATAAGTATATCGTCACCAAGGTAAAACCGAGCTTGACGTCGTAGTATAATTTTTTTGGAATATTATGTTATAACGCATGATATATCGGGGTGTACACGTGAGAGTTTGATATTTTTGTAAAACACGGATTTATTCACGAATTACACAGTCCAAACCTTAGGTTTGGATATCCAAGGCAAATCCAAGCCTATGGTTTGGTAATTTCAAATCCAAATAAGATGAAACACACTCGCATTATAACACGCTCGCATTATAACGAGAGCGTCTTGCTATAACACGACCGCGTTTCTATTTACTATGTGGTATATGGTTATGGGAGGGATATATTTACTAAAATAAATAAGTTTTTCATTTATTAGTCTCTATACTTTATTATTTCTCATACTTTAAATTTATTTTACTAAAATAAATAAGTTTTTCATTTATTAGTCTTTATACTTTATTATTTCTCATACTTCAAATTTATTTTACTAAAATAAATAAGTTTTTCATTTATTAGTCTTTATACTTTATTATTTCTCATACTTTAAATTTATTTTACTAAAATAAATAAGTTTTTCATTTATTAGTCTTTATACTTTATTATTTCTCATACTTCAAAATTATTTTACTAAAATAAGTAAGTTTTTCATTTATTAGTCTTTATACTTTATTGTTTCTCATACTTCAAATTTATTTTACTAAAATAAGTAAGTTTTTCATTTATTAGTCTTTATACTTTATTATTTCTCATACTTCAAATTTATTTTACTAAAATAAATAAGTTTTTCATTTATTAGTCTTTATACTTTATTATTTCTTATACTTCAAATTTATTTTAGTAAATATAAGAAATTAGGGTAGTCTCACAGCTCCATTTGTCACGGTTTAGAAGATGGTTTTTCATATTCTAACCTAGTCAATACATAGGTATTTTTCAAGATTTCAGCATTTAGCCTAAAGCTTTTAGGGTTTAAATTCTACAATCGATGTCTATTTCGGGAAAGAATATAGTCATTGTTTAGGTTTTGGGGCCTTTTAGATTGTTTTAATGACATTTTTAGGAGTGTTAGATGTGTCAAAACTATATTTTATAAACCTCACAACTCCCAAAAGTAGCAACAATTTCTCGAATATATGGACTCATGAAATTTCTTATAACACATAATAAATCAAAACACATATGTAAGTTTTTATCGATTCAAATAATCAAGGGAATGGTCATCATGAGGTCTGTGAAGGATCTGAAACATCATGAGGACAATGGGTGCAATCATAAAAATCATGAGGTTTGTGAAAGATCTGAAACATCAAGAGCTTCATCGAGATTCAAATCATGAAGGGAATGGTCATCAAGAGCATGATAAGAGAATCTCACCATGCTTGATGGTGGAAATCATCTTAGGCTCACAAATAATGCATATTTTATGAGAGTGTTTATAAACACTTAATCAATGCTTGGTAATGAACACACATCTTACAAGTCATGGAGGTGGAATTTGCAGTGTTTCAACAAAGTGTGGAGGTCAAGAACATGGAATTAATTCTCGACATTCCTCCAAGTTTCATTCAGGATCAATCCTTCTATCATGAGGAGGAAACCTATCTCCATGAGGAGCAATTGAGAAAGAGGGTGTGCAGACATCATAAGCATGTTTCCACTCAGGTGACATCTTGGGTAGGGAGGTGAATTATGAGATTAAGAAGAGACCATCATGTTCAAAGGTGAAAAGTGAGGCTCAATGAGTGAATTGATTATCATCATATCCCGACTCTACCATTGTGTCCAAATCTCTTCGAGAAACAAATCAAAATGAGTTAGTCAAGGCTAGTGAGGCATCTAATACCATCATGTGTGAAGGATCAAGAAGTCACCTATTCTCATGAGAGGGATATGATAAAGAAGTGTATGAGCATCCTAAATTTGATTCCATTAAAGGATGATTTTGAAGACTAGAAGGGTAAGAGGATAACCCAAAATGTAAAACTTAAACCATGAAAACCAAGCCACAATGTGAAATCTTGCTCCCAAATCTTCTTGAATCCCTCTTCGGGCCCACCTGCCTCCTGTGTCATGATCACCTTGTCCTTGAAGGTATTCCTAATGCATTGGGTGAACATGTATAAGTTTGCAAAAAGGTTTAAAAAGGTCCATTATTCCATTCATTGAAGTGCAGTAAAAGACTAATTCATTGACAAGCCTAAAAAGGCCAATTTTGGCCATTTGAGCCTATGTGCATCCTCTAGGAGGGTTATGAAAAGGTCTTAAGTATCTAAAGGTGGTATTTGAAAGCCTTGAAGGTGTTGGAAGTAGTTTAGGAAGATTTAGGAAAGTTTTGATCATTAAGGGATAGTATGTTCAACAACGAGCTTTCAGGTGCAAGGAATGAGCAGTCAAATTGTGAACATTGACTTTTTTGGCTGATTCTGGGAGCTTCATAAGGATTTAGGAGGAAAACAAGTAGGAACGTAAATCTTGAATAATCCTTTACATTTTGGGAGCATCCATTTTGATCCAAGGCCACCGAAGGTGATGCTAGCAATCATCTCATACTCTCAATCAATACATACCTCCCAAGAGTGTTTCTAAACACTTAATTAGTGCTTGGTAATGAGCTCAATACATTGTGGAGGTTGGGAACATGTGATTCACCTTCAAGTTCTAATTCCACGTGGATAAAATTGATCAAAAGGGTGTTCTCCACAATGGTATTAGAGTCTTCTCCGTAATGGTGTGACTCAAGAAGACTCCTAAGTTTTATAACCCAATTCTAGGTAGATTTATCTTCTAAGAATCCTTATCAATTGAGATATTAATATTTTCTTGTTGAAACCCCAAAATAGGGTTTTAGATAACCTGATAGGGAGAAAATTCATATTTCTTATCATACACACCCTTCTTGACTCATTTACCTATTGAATAAGCTTTAGGAGGATTAAATTCAAGTTTCTTATTTTATAATCCAGATATATGGACACCTGATATGCTCCCAACATTAAGATTTAGGTGAGAAAAACCATGAGAGTTAACAAAACATAGTCAAGGTTGGAAGTAAATGCTAGATGTCATGAACTACCACTATATATTTGTAATGAAATTACTTAGATTTGAATATCAGCAGCAATAGAACACCAAGAACACCAAAATGTAGATAAATGATCACAATATGCAAGTATAAGTTATAGGACTAAGGGTGTAGCAATATTCAATCCATTCCTCTTGATAGACATCAATATGTGCATCCTTCCAGTCATTGTGCATCCTTCCTTTGACTAGCCTACCTTTAGTTCAACCTTCACCCTAGCTTAGAGGAAATTCCTAACAAGGTTTTAAAGTTTTTTTAGTGTGCAAGGATGATTACCCAAGGTGATAAATTAATTCAATGAGATTCAATGAAATATATTTTCCTTCGGAGGCCTAAAAAGGACATTTTGGCCATTTTACAGTTGGTAAACACACTTTAGGAATGTTCAGGAAATTCTAAAGCATATGAGGGTGATTTTGAAGAGAATTGAAGGTATTTGAAGTAATTTAGGAAATTTTAGGAAAGAAAATATCATTCAGGATCCATCTATTCAACATTAGGTATTCAAAGTGTATAGGGAATGAGAGCTTCAATGGTGAATGTTGTCTTCTATGGAAATATTCCGGGAGTTCCCAAATGAGTTTAGAGGAAAACAAATATGCATAAAAATGTGTAATAGATAATCACTTGGACAACGGGTGTAATTAGGAGAATCATGAGGTCTGTGAAGGATCTGAAACATCTAGAACCTCATTGAAATTCAAGTCATTAAGGGAATGATAATCATGAGCATGATGAGAAAGGATCACCATGAGTGGTGATGGTAGTCATCTCGATCTCACAAATGGTGCATATCTCTTGAGATTGTTTCTAAACACTTAATCAATACTTGGTGATGTGTTCACATCTTGCAATTTAGAGAGTGGCTTTCACAGTGATTCAATGCAATTGGAGTTCAAGAAGATGGATCTCACCCTCAAACATTCCTTCAAATATCATTCAAGGATCAATCCTTCCATATAAAGGAGGAAACCTATTTCCATGAGGAGAAATCGAGTGAATATGTGTCCAGATACTATAAGCATGTTTCCACTCATGTGATATCTTGGTCAAGGAAGTGAATTGTGAAGTTAAAAAGGGTGACATCATATTCAAAGGTGAAATGGGAAGCTCATAGAGTAATTTGAGGATCATCATATCTTGAATCTGCTATCATGTTCAAACCTCTTCAAGGAACAAACCAAGATGAGATATAGTCAAGCTACCGAGGCATTCATGACCATCATGTGTGAAGGATCAAGGCATCATCTATCTCCATGAGAGGCATATGAGAAAAGAGGTGTATGAGTATCCTAAAGTTGATTCCATCCGAGGAGAATTCTGGAGCCAGGAGGGGTAAGAGGATGATCTTCATATAGAGCACCATATATGTAAGAATGAGAAATCATCGAGTTTCACTTGATGTCACTCACTTGGTAGTGTTCTTAAACACTCATTCGAACCTTGTAGTGTGATCACACTTCAAAGGAGGAAGGACATTACAACCACCTCATTTCAGTCTAACAGGTGGCCACATGACAAGAATCTCATTCAATGATAAATCCTTCCATCTACATGGTGAATACCTATTTCAAGTAAGTGATAGATAATCAAAAAATGGTTTGAGCATCATGGAGTTGATTTGTGGTCACTAGGGTTAATGTAGAGGCCTTGAAAATTAAGAGAGTGATCTTCACTCTTGCCTTGTAATTAGAAGAGAGCATCCTATTCCCATCACAATGTATATCTCATAACAATGTTTCTAAACACTTAAGTCTTCACTTGAGGTTTTAGAAACATGCTTTCAACTCATGGTAACTCATTTTTACCACTTTTTCATGTTAGAAGTTTTGTCACTCAAAAACACAACCAAGGGTGTTAGGAAGGTGTTTTTAACTCACAAAATTTGGCCATGTCCTCATGAGATCCTCACCCATGGTAAACAATAGTCTATTTATGACAATACCCATTTCGAGAGGTACTTATCAAAATTTACAAATATTCACCTATCACCATGTGGTGACTATCTCTCTAGATCTTGTAAATTTAGGGCCATTTTTGTCTAGAACCTAAAGGGGAAGTTATATTATTTTAAAATTCTTCATGAATCCTTCAAGTCTAAGATAAAAATAGATGTTACTAGCATGTATAGGATTCACATATCTTTCCATTTCCTATTTTTTCCTCCTAACTCCTTACGAAGCTCCCAAAATCATCCAGAGAAGTCAGATTTCACCATTAGAGTGTTTGTTCCCTGCACCTAGAAAACCCGTTGTTGAGCAGATTGTCCTTGAATGAGAAAACATTTCCTAAATCTTCCTAAATTTCCTCCAACACTTCTAAAAGTCCCAAAACCTAAACAATGACTATATTCTTTCCCAAAATAGACATCGATTGTATAATTTAAACCCTAAAAGCTTTAGGTTGAATGTTGAAATCTTGAAAAATACCTATGTACTGACTAGGTTAGAATATGAAAAACTATCTTCTAAATCGTGACTGATGGAGCTGTGAGACTAGTTCCATAAGGTGTAGAGTGACCCTAATTTCTTATATTTACTAAAATAAATTTAAAGTATAAAGATTAATAAATGAAAATAATAAGAAATAATAAAGTATAAAGATTAATAAATGAAAAACTTATACTTGAACCATTTATTTTTGTAAATATATCCCCCTCCCATAACCACATAACAAATAGTAGCATAAGCGCATTATAACACAAGCTATTTTAGTAAATGTATCCCTCCTGCAACCACATATACCACATAGAAAATAGTAATGCGAGCATATTATAACGCACTTGCATTTTAGGCTTGGTAATTACCGATCCTGATAATTCATAACATGATCACGCTTTCCGTAACATGCTCACATTTCACTTAAAATTGAAGATGTGTCCACTTTTTGGTCCCCCATCTCCGTGCACTTGCCCAATACACATGTTCATTTTGCTAAAGGAGGAGCTCTCATTTTTGTTGTGCTTGAGAATTCTTATTTGTGTTGATCTGTCGAAGGATTAAAGATGATCACGGTCCCAATTTTTTGAAGGAGAAGCATAATTAGGAGAGGAGTTGAGTGTGCATGACCTAACACTGTGAAGAGGTATCATAGGACATTTGTCTCAAAGAACCCCACAAAGAGGGAAGAGTAGTGTTTAGATTATCTATCCATTCGATATATTCCCACACAAAGAGAGAGGAAGGAAGAATAGTCATATCTAGCCACTTTGATATCTTCAAACCCCATGGACACACACGATTCTGAGATGAATATAGGTCCAATTTTGTAGTAACAAAAATTTGAAAAGGAACAGTTGGCCCATGTCCCCGCTACGTGTTATAATAACTAATTTTGAGTATGTAAATGTTGAATAATGCAAATGAAAATAATTTCGGTGCCTTTTAACCCTATATATGTAATTATATTTGAGTGATGTAGTGAAGAAGAAATGAAGCATTCATGCCCTCTCGTATTCTATCAATTGTACCATTTATATCTAAATTTGTACCAAAATTCTATAAATGCCTGTAAGAATACGATAATGCTGAATTTTTTATGAATTTACACAAGGACATAAACATCCAATTCAAGCCATAGTGTACTACGATTTCATCCTTTAAAGGACAATTTTTACTAATGTGAATTTTATTTGTGTTATGTATTTGTTCTTGTTTATGATGAGTTGTGCCTTGTATAAGTTTGTTTCGAGTCTTGGATTTTGTTTGTATCATTTGTATATGTATAAGATACCCCAATCGACACCCCTCTTTTGAGGCATGTGATATGTGTCTATAGAAAGCATGACTCAAAATAAAATGTGTACCCATGTCGAATAAGTCTAATAATCTCCATAGGATCACATGGAGAGTTGTTGTGGTGGCCACAATTAGGATCTAGTTTCTGCAAGGGGTGTGTATTGTGGACACTATGGCACACAAAAGATAACAATAAAGTAATAAGTAATAATCACACAAGGAATCATGTATAGTAGTAAATAAATGCATAGTCAAGCAAGTATACAAGTAATCTAGCAATCAAATACATAAACAATGTTACATATGTCAGCCACACAATTGATCCAAGAGGTCACAAACATGGGACACAAAGGTGTCACACACACAAAAACTAGTAAAAGTTTATAGATGCCTACAACCAAGCGACACAAAAACGTCACTAAACAAACATAGTAAGGTCCATAGGCTGCATACATACAAGTAGGAAATCAAGCAAGTGAAAGAAAATAGAAAATAATAGCTGTGTGGCACATAGAGCAAGATAAACTAGTGTTGCACAAGACATGTGTGTTAGTCTGTTAGGCCAAAAGATAACATATACAAAATATAACTAATTGATCATAATGATGAAGCAAAAGTAACTATAATGAAACAAAATCATTTGTATTGTGTGGGAGATGCCCTTAGATGACCAAGGTCACTTGGAATATGCATTTACATACTAATAATCCTAAGAGTTTTCCTCGTGTCACCCCTGAATATACATTTTTGGGATTGAGGTAAACCTTGTATTTACGAAAGTGACCTAAGGCAATGTCTAA
Source organism: Taxus wallichiana var. yunnanensis (assembly GCA_018340775.1). Classification (NCBI taxonomy): domain Eukaryota; kingdom Viridiplantae; phylum Streptophyta; class Pinopsida; order Cupressales; family Taxaceae; genus Taxus; species Taxus wallichiana. The sequence continues at coordinate 286,199,577 of CM031234.1, read as the reverse complement.
GTTATAAGTGTGATCATCGACGCATCGAGATTTGACAAGTAGATCATCAATGTAGACTTCACCTATTTTATGTATGATATCATGAAAGATGTGAGTCATAATGTGTTGATATGTTTCACCGATGTTTTTGAGTCCAAAGGGCATTTTCACATAACAAGAATGTGCCCCATTCGTAGTGAAGGTAGTCTTGTGTTGATCTTCGGGAGCAATATGAATTTGGTTATACCCCGAGAACCCATCCATGAGAGAGAGCATGTTGTACCTTGTCATGACATTTATGATGGCGTTGATGGAGGGTAGAGGAAAGTTATCTTTAGGAAAAATGAGGTTGAGGTTTCTAAAGTCAATACAGATATGGATGGCCAAAGTGGCCTTCTTCCAAACCAGAATGATATTGGACACCCATTCAGAATAGTCCATTATATGAATGAATTTTGCATCTAAGAGTTTGATGATTTCTTTATGACATAAATCATTGATCTTGGGAGGGAACTTCCTTATCTTTTAACGAATGGGAGCGGCGTCAGGATAGGTGATGATGTTATGGGAGACAATTTCAGGATCAATGCCAGGCATATCGGCATATCCCTATGCAAATACATCCTTATGTTTTCATAAGACCTCGATTTCGCGCTCACTTAAGTGAGGAAAGCAATCACCTAGCATGACTACATACATGTTGTTATGAAGAAGTTAAAGCCCATAATCCTTTCCGCTTAATGATTGTTTCCATTCTTAGTTTCCATGTGTGGTAATTATGTGTTATTAATGGCTCAACTTGATCTAGTGCAAAAGTAGATAAAGATGCCATTCTCAAAAATCACCAAAAATGTAAGAATCAAATAATGCAACAAGACCCCCTAGATTTGGCACTTTATAATTGAGTGTGTGTTACAATATGGCACTTTATAATTTTAGTGTGTTTCTCAAAATAAATAGTTCCAATGGAACAAGCATGGAAAAACAAGCACTTTTGCAAAAAAATGGCACTCAAATCCGAGTTACCGATCAAAATATACAAGTTTTTTAAGTTTATGCTCTACTATTTATTTCATTTTACACTATGAAAAAATGTTCTTTCCTTCACCACACAAATTAAATCAAAAGGGGTTGGAGTTAAGCACCTACTAGTAGGAATCAAAAGTTTAATCCCTCATATGACCTTGAGAGCTAAGGATTTTAATGGAAACTTACTATTTCTAGACTATGTCGAAACCGACATCCCACGCCCAAAATAACAATGTACATATTTCCCGAAATGGAAAAATATGCACGGAAATCTATGTGTCTAGCCAAATAAGGAAAAACAAACCCCTTCGAAAAAAGTTTTCCCGCACCAACCAAAAATGCTACAACCGGAAGAAAAAAACCCACTTCGATCTCAAAAACCAAAAACTATTTTTCTAGGTATATTTCCACGTTGACATGGAATACACGGTGGATCCGTATGTGCATACACCTATGCAAAAACAAAAAAACTATAAAAAGCTACCTCCATTACTATTCTAAATCCAATGGAAGACTCTATTTTGCATAAAAAGGCACGCAACAACAAAATACTAACAAATTCTGAATATATGAATATAAAAAAACCTTGTTTGCAAAATGAAACTTACAGATGGATGTCAACAACAATCTCTTAATCTGATACCATAAAAGAAACGATAAACAAATCATACCAAACCACAAAGAACTCATATGCTAATAAAACACCACACTCAATAAGATGAAAGCAATTCGCCAGAATAACTTTACAAAAACCTTTGCAAACAAATGAACAACAATATCATATATTATTATGGAACTCTATGAAGTACAATGAGAAAGGGCTTGTCTTATATAGGCAAGGAATATCAATCTAAGAACCATTCAAGGTCGTAGATCAAGCCATAAATCAAGGAAAGAACTAGTCATTAAATAACTAGTCAAGTCCATAGATTTAGGAAAGAACTAGTCAATACCATAAATCAAGGAAAGAACTATACCTAACAACTAAATATTATCTTCCTAATATCTAAAAATGAAAATAAATATCCACACACATAAGTGGGTGAGGATAAATAAAATACAAGGTAAATAAAGTACCTAGTGAACATGAGCTAAGGTATATAACTTCTTATTCATCGTCGATCATGTTTGTATCTTCCTTCATATCCTCAAATTCCATCATCTCCTATGTAACCACACATCCGATCTTATTTGATCCTATATATTCTAATCCCTACACCATTGACCCCTATGTAGAATCTTATACCATGCCCAATCCCATAGAGATGTCTAAACAAATAAAAATATTGAGAAATTTGCACCTTTTTACCCTATTCAAACTAACATTCCACATGTTTAAACTATTACGATACCTAGCTTTGAAGATTTGGACCCCCTTGAAAAACTCTCTAGCATCCCATGTCAAATCCCATTTCTTGATCATATTCATACCTCACTTAAGCATCATGAGCACATCATTTCATCACTATTTTCTATGAATATTCCTCCTCCACGCACTTTACGACACGATTCTACCTTGCATGGTTTAGAGAAGTGTATCCTACACCAATGTAAAGAGATATATATTCAAACCAATTTGTCCACTAATAATTCTTCATGCATTCACTTTCCTCTTAATTCCATTATTCTCTTTGAACTTCTCTTTTATGCATATGATCCTCCCCTCTTTATTTCCATTCAAATTGGCCACACTACGAATAAGTAATCCCTCATAGATGAAGGTTTGTGTATTGGTGTTTCTTCTCTTGATTTCATCAATACACTTTTATATTTCATTAGGAATCTTAAGTCAACTCATAGAACATTTCAAGGTTATGACCATCAATAAATTCCCACTATGGATTACATCTTCTTACTTATTACCATGTCTCCTCACAATTTCCTTATCAAATGTACGATATTTAACTTGGACCCTTGTATTATAACATCCTCTTAGGTCAACCATGGACCCACCATATGTGCACATCCATGTCATCCACCTATCAATGTGTTAATTTCACACATTTAAGAGCCATTAATAAATTACAAGGTGATATTAATCCTTGAAACTTTGACCTCTTCCAACAATGTGGGACATTCAAAATTCCCACTCTTGAGGAGCTTCCTACTATCCCATTTAAAGAATATCAATGCTTTAACTATCCCATGGATTCCCTTCGTGAATATAGTGGTCATTATGAGGTCATAGATTATACTCGACTAGACTTTTAGACTCAAATGATGATGAACCTAATCAAATCATTCTTAATATTAACACTTCCTACCTTCCCGATGTTATTATCTCCTAGTTACCTCCCACTTTACGACCTTTCTCTTATAATAAAGTCACCAATATATTTCATATGACTATTACTTGTACTCGACACCCTTCTATAGAGCATCTCATTCAACCGAGACTCTTGTTTATTCATATGTTATTGATGCTACCATGCCTTAGTATGATGACAATTATACCCTATCAAATTCATTCTTAGCAAGATATTCCCGAGCTAAGTATGTGGAGATCCTTTGATATCAAGAATCATTGCAATATAAATTTAATCATATCATTAACACTATCATTTTCTCCCCACAAGAAGAGTATTCTAATTTTGACCCCTAAAGATGATGATCGATGGATTATACCTCTCTAATTAGTGACTTGGTTCCTAAATTATAGTTTTCTCCTCTAGTTATCTATTCTCCCATCACACCTCTTGTGATATCTCCTCCTCTTAATTCTAATTTAAATACATGTTATGTTCTAAGACATCACCTTTAACTCTTCTTTCCTTTATAGTTTTCATCCCACCTAAGGTTGACCCATACTCCACACGGAAAAGGGCTTTGGGGAATGTTGTAGATCTTATCGACAACATATGAACAAGATCTAAGTGGAGGTTAGGTGATATCAATAAATGGAATCCACATGACCCTCTTATTTTACACCACTCTATTTCTCTCATCATGTATTTTGTTCTCATCATGGATTTTATTATCACACAAATAACACATATCGAGTAATCCACTTTGTAAGCGTAAAGTTTGAGAACCCTCTCCGTATGTGCCTAATAAAATGGCACATTATTCTCCATCATGACAACCTCCTTCTATGTCATCGTCAGCTCTCAACCTACTCACACTTCTCCCTTGTCCCTCCCTTGATGATATTTTTCATGAAGTTCTCATAAGGATCTCTAAACAGATTGATGATTCTCTATTTTTTACATGATCTATAGTCCATGATGGAATTTATACTATTCAATATAACTTATAGTATCTCATGATTCATACCCAATGTCATATTATCGACAAGTAATTAAAAATTAAAAATGACATGTATCAATCTTTTCGTATGTCATCATTGATTCTTTTGACTTGTCTCTCTACTTTTCATCTTTCTTGAGTCCTTATATCCATTTTATCCTACCTTGGATAATTTGGTGATTATATTTTCCTTTTATCCCACTTGGATTTATCCATCTTGTGTGTGTTTATCCTTTCCACTTGGGTCTATATGGCCATTGTCTCATAATGTAAATACTTTGATAATATCTCTATCACGTCCTACTTGTGTATATTTCTCATCACTTAGATTGACATCCTTTAGAATTAATTCCTATCTAATACTAATGAACCTAAAAATTAAAATTCTCCCAAACATACCTAGACACTAACATGGTCTACATGTTAATTATATTTGGGGAAAATTTTGCTAGCTAAATTTAATCTAGCACACATTTTTCTACTTTTCTCCCAGTTGTCATTTCCCAAATTAAATATAAAACCCGCCTAAGGATTCACACACCATCGGATGCTCCATATCATCAATCTTGATTTCCTCCTTGTACTCTCACCATCATCGTAATAATCACTCAAATCAAACACTTCTAGAGCTTAGTGAAGTTATATGCACAGATTTGCATGAATAAATAAATGATCTTACTTCAAAATTACATGAAATCAATACATAGGCTATTATATAGCCAAAATAATAATAAAACTACTTCCTATAAAATAGGACAAAATGCTAACAAATAACATGCGTATATATTTTTTGTTATAAAAATATATACGACTAAAAATCTTATTAATTACAAACAATGAATTATATTTACCTTGCGATAAATATCTTAACAACATAAATGATGTGAGCACTATAATATTTCACAACATTCCCCCCCTTAGTGCGAACATGGAAGAAAAATAATTGCACTTCCTTCACATCTTTCCACTCGTGCATGCTCATGATCTAGATGGTTTTACTGGAAGAGCTAACAACCTTCAAGGATGGTTTTACTAGACAACCACTAACCAACAAGGATGGTTTTTAGGACAGCCAACAACCTCAACAAGGATGGTTTTTCAAGTGGCTTACCAACAACCACAACAAAGGATGGTTTTACATGACAACCAACAACCCAAATATCATGATGTTACTTTTCCTTGTGCTTTCATCTTTTCCACTATATTTTTACATCAGGGAATTATGTAGGAAACATTGCTCATTGAATACAAATCGAATAGGAATGATCTTCAAACATATCACAAAAACAACTAGAAATTGGAAACAGGGACACATCTTTGTAAAATAGGTGCTTTATGAAATGAAGCGCACAACTAAAAGAAAACTCACACCACAAAATGTCACCATAGCTTCATGCGGCCTCGTTGTTGGTGACTAACGAGAGATCATTGATCGACCTCCAACCTCTCGATACCTCCATCATCCAAAGTGTCACACTCGCTAACTCAATGAGAATGTGAACATGAAACACATTTTTTCCATATTGTAGGCGAGAAAATTTGTCGGGTGGACAAACTTGTGGATTTCTTGCCAACACTTTGTGAATCTAAGTCCCTCTACTTAACGGTGCAGTTTCAGATATGCATGCACATGAAAAGGTGGATTTCTGTGGTGGCCTTTCGATTGGGGATCCAACAGGGACACTCCATTGACCTTGCGAAAAATCTTGCAGATACCCTGTAGAGAGAACTTTGTTTGAAGAGCGGGAAAGGGGAGTGAGAAAAGACATAGGAGAACTAATGCTACAGGTAGGAAATCAGATTCTTGCACACACTAGTTAGAAGTATCATCACATGCATTTATGAGAAGAAACAACTTTGTAAGCATCATTAAGACCAAATGAAATTTGATGAACACAAAGTATCAAGAAATCTCTTAGTCAAAGAAAGCTAGAAACTCCTTCTTCTTGTATTAATTTCTCAAACAAAAGTTGTACATAGTGGAGAAATGGAGGAAATTGAGAAGGGGGAAAGGAAGAATTTGGCTATCTCCTTTGTTCTCTCAAGGTAGAATACACTCTTGAGCTTACAAAATTAATGACCAACCCTTTGAAATGGGAATGGCGTTACAATTTATAGAGTAGAATATGACTCTTCATCTACCCCCCAATGCCTTTTCATATGTCCTCGCACAACTTAAAACTTTTCAACTTCCTAGGAAACTTTTAAGTCCCTTTTATAACATAAAGGTGACTTATTACATTAGGAACATTAGGACATATGAAAAAGTGCAATCCCAACGCAAAATTAGAATATTGGAAAGTGAGAGAAAGTTTGGGGGAAGAGGAGAGAGAAAGAGAGAGAGAAGAAGAGGAGATGTCGTTCCGATGAAGTCTGTTGATCCTCATTGATGGAAAGCTCCAAATGCAGTGAAACTCTAAATCTTCAAATCCTTGCACACTGTGAATCTCCTTCAAATCAGCTCGTGAATGCTTGCCAAGTTGAGTGAATTGTTTCGTTGATGACCGCAACTCCCAACCTGCGTATGATATACTATTTTTAGTGAGAGGTGATTTTTGCCTCTTCTCGACCATCGTGATGTGATGAACTCCCTCATTCGATACTGCGCACCCTACCCTTGCCTCAACCGCTTCTTTGGGGTGACTTACTATTTTTAGTAAGCACCCATATAAGGGACTTACTATTTTTAGTAAGTGGTCATTTTCACTATTTTCTGCTCTAAACACTCATTCTGACTTCCTCATGATCTTCAATTCCCATTTCCTTTGTCTCAGCTTCTTTTGATGATGACTTTCCAAACATAGCAAGTCTATATAGGAAAACTTACTATTTTTAGAAAGTGTGTTTCCAATGCTCGATTTGCGACGAACATAATTTTTGGACTCGTCTTATCGTTACAATCACACCCTCCAAATTTGACATATTTTTCCCATCAAGAATGATTGGAAATAAATTTTGAAATTTTGACCTGGCAGTGGCTTCGGGCACGAAGCTACCATGGCGTCCATTAATGGAGCTTGAAATTTTTAGGTGTGGCTTTTGTCTTCGTTTGAGATGAAAACAACTCCATTGAGATAGGTTTTTCATTTGGATCTTGTGTGCAAGTTTTAGCTCACTCTATTACCGAATGATGGGAAATTCGGACGAATGTGAGCGGTGTAGTGAAGTGGGCTTTTGTTGGAGCGAATGATTGAGCACCATTTGACCTCTTGTTTGTTGCATCTTGATAACATTGAAAAATGAAGAATTCTTCAAAAGATGACATCTTGATCCAGCTTGTATCTTGTGAGATATGAAGATTTCTCGATTGGGTGACTTCACGGTTATCTGGTGAAAAATCTCCATTTTTCTCTTCGTTCTTCGTCATTTCACTCCATTTTTCTCTGAGACCTGAATATTGTTGTGAATTCATGGTGTGGAGATTTTGGTGATCATTATGGAGCTGGTTTGGATCAGAAATGGTGAACCGGGTGTCTGGACAAGCAAGAACATGGCCATGGCATGGTGAGGAGCTGTGAAGGAGGAATGAGGGGAAGAAACAACTAAGTGTCAGATTTAAATTTTCAAATAAATGCACATGGAGGGGCTGGGAAAATTTTGTGTCCCTGATGTCCCTAACCTCAGGGATGTGAGGGACATCAATTTCCATGGTGGTCAAGGTGATGTCATGTGTCCTCGATCCGATGGTAGGGGATTTGCTTGAAAAATGCACCTGGGGACTGAAAGTCGGTCACGTGGGTGTCCAAAAGACTCCCCATAGGGGGATGGGAACATTTTTCCATGTCTGATTTCCCTCACCTCAGGGACATAAGGGACATCAGTTTCCACGGTGGTCTTGGGGCTGACACGTGGCGCTTGATCGACGACAGGGAATGAATGCTCCAAAAATGCACGGGGCCGAAATTTGAAAGTCGGTCACATGGATGTCGAAAAGGCTCCCCACGAGGAGTGCAGGTGAATTTTTCAAGGTCTGATGTCTCTCACCTTTGGGACATAAGGTACATCATTTTCCACAGTGTTCCTAGAGCTAACACATGGCACTTGATCCGACGGTAGGGAATGGATGCTCCAAAAATGCACCCAAGGGTTGAACTGTCAAGTCTGGAGGTCACATGAGGGTCCAAGAGGTCACATGGGGGTTGGGTGAATTTTTCAATGGTTGGTGTACCTAATCTCAGGAATTTTAGGGACATGAAATCCCATCAGGCTCCTAGTGTTGACACATGTCCTCCCGAAAAATGACTAAGTCTGAATTGCCTTTGAGAGGGTAACTTGGAATGATGATAAATTGAGCTCCCGGTGGAATTTATTGGTAAAATTTTATATTATCCTAACTAGAAATATAATTTTGGATCCAATGGTGGGGGTATAATGTCTTGATTCATCCATATGATCCCTAAAAAATTGGATTTTTGATTTAAGACTCTACTTATGCCTGAGAAAAACTACCTTCCAATCCTATGCGCTAAGGTGTTGTGAAAATATTATTTCACCATCATGTAGGTCTTGGAATCATATTTCTATAGATGTTTTTTTTTACTTCTAAATCCATCCGGAGCTCCCAGAATCTTCTTCTGAAGCCCAACAGTTGTTTTAGGCCTCTCGAATCGCTAGGCTTCAGTGCACCCTATTTTCACTCAGGCTCCCTAAGTATTTCAAAACTTCCCCAAACCTTCCAAAATCATTTCCATGATGTTCTAAGGTCTTCAATTCACCTCCATGTT
>CM031234.1:284728099-284735599 GCA_018340775.1 Taxus wallichiana var. yunnanensis | reverse complement strand
CTATCAATTGGTAAAATTTATTTTTCCTCCCCAAATGGCGGCCCTTCGTTATTGATCTTCGCTCAGACCCCACCAATAGAGCCATATGGTCTCTCTTTCATATTAAAAGTCACACATTTGGTTCCATCAATATTTATTCATCGAATGATGCGGAAAAAGGGCTGATCTATGGTGGTGGATAGCCAATGAAATCCTTGATGCCTATTGGGTCATCTGCGGTGAATTTAATATGGTTGAGTTGCCTATGGATAAATGCGAGAACCTTCCTATGTGATGGAAAACTGGAGAAAGGGAGGCTCGGTATTATATACGTAATAAATTTGAGTTTTGTGACCAAGACACCTCACGACAACCCAACTCTAAAACCTAGTTCACTTGGTCCAATCTCCGAGGTGGATTGGATTGGGTTCTCAAATGGCTCGACAGGGCCATGTTGTCCACTCAAGAATTTTTTGATTTTGACAACATTTATTCCTTTCCTATAGAAGTGGTGCTAGATTTTGTCCGTTATGACCAATTTCCCATCATATTTCATATCACTTGGCAAATCAAAAGGCCCTTTTGTCATAAAGGCCAATTCTTTCTTAATATGGTCTTGATGGAGCACGGACCCACACTCAATCACATCAAGCAAGTGTGGAACTTAGCACCTTGACCACATCACCTTCATAATTATCATCCACCTCTTTTTCCAATTGGAATGAATGGTGGGCGGATGCAATGACTAGGACTACTAGATTCCTTAGAATATATGGGTGATAACTGGACAATATTTTGCATCACTCTTATTGTACCACCTCCTCTGCTCTTAGCTAGGTGGCGGCGTGCTTAAAGGAAATCCCTTTTCGAAATCTTGTAACTCCAGTGGCCGAGCTTATAGAAAAGTCCAAATTGTGGAAAACTATAATTCTCGGGGTATAGATTTGTGCCCACCCTCAATGGCTTAAAGTCGGGGATCAGGTTTGAATGAATTCTTTCAATCGATTAAAGCCAATCATTCCTTTCAACAAATTCGAGTCATCCGTGATGGTGGAACCTAACTCATGGATCCCCAACTCATGCTGCAAGCATTTGTTAATTACTACAAGCAAGTTTTTCAAGCTCAATCACTTTGTCGAGAATGATAAGCTACCTTGAATCAATGTTTGGCTGCTATGCCATGTAAAGTTTCTCAACACAAAAAATTGTTTGTGATCACCTAACTTTTCCTGGACGATTTACAGGAACCAGTCATGTAAATGGGAAATGACAAGGCACCTGGATGTGATGGCTTTCCCGAGAATTTACAAATATCTTGGGATATGGTGGGTCGGAACTCCATTAGGTTTACATGGAGGGTTTCTAGTCTCAATCTCTTGGCCCTCATATCAACAAAGGGAATATCAAGTTCATCCCTAAACCTGGAGACCCCGAGATGATAAGTAATTGGTGTCCCATCACTTTTCTTAATGTGTCATACAAATTCATAGCCAAAGCCCTTTCCATTCGGTTACGACACATTCTTCCTACCATTGTTCGACCTAAACAAATTGGCTTCATTCAAGGGCAGTATATCCTTGATAATATCATTATGGTCTGAGAAGGCATGGAATGGGTACGTAGATCCAACTAGCAAACCCTCTTCATCAAAATTGACTTTGAGAAGGATTATGACCGAATAGAATGACCCTTCATTCTTGTTATGCTCAATCCACGGGATTTGGCCCCGATTTCACCTACCTGTCAATATGCTCTTTGTGCATGCCTCGCCCATATCACCATTAATGGGAAAGTTCAACGTCCTTTGGTATCTTCGAGATCCATTTGACAAGGATGCCCTATGGATCTTGTCTTATGTGTCCTTACGGTTGAAGGATTTGGTTACCTGCTAGTCAAATCTCAATCCCAAGGGCTTGTCAGGGGCATTATTTTACCTTCTACAAATGTCTCTTGATTGCTTGGTGGCCATTTTGTAGACGATTTCTTCCTTACACTCATTGAAGAAGAAAATAACAATAGTAGCATTATCCAGTGCCTTGAAATTTTTTGTTTAGCTCCTAGATCTTCCATTCAATGATGTAAAACACAATGTTATATAAAGTCCTTCCTTCCCACACCCCCTTGGTTGGCTAATTACAATTGGAAGATGCTCAACCATGGAGAAATGTTTAAATTTCTTGGTATTCCCTTTTCCTTTCAAGCCTCTCTTGTGGAGATTTGGTAATATGTCGAACAACGAGTGGGTCAAAATTTGGAATGCCACTTATCCTTAGTGGGAAAATTTTAGATCTGCTCCAAATTTCTTGAAGCCACACATGTGTACTACTCCTCCTGGGTCCCATCTAAGAAGTATGTGCAAAAGCTAGAAAAACTGCTCAAAGACTTCCTCTGGACCAATGCTTCCATCGGTAAAGGTTTCCACAGAGTTACATGGGAAACTTGTTGCCTTCCTAGAGATTCAGGCAGTTTAGGCCTCATTGACATTCTACGTCAAGGGAAAGCGCTTTGTGCCAAATGGATAATCTGAAGCATGGAAGGGAAGGAAGCATGGAAGGTGCTCCTGCGAAATGGCATTGTAAAAGGATCCCCGTATGGTTGTACTTCCTAGAAAGGCATTGGATTTTCCAATCTTCTCATTGTTCCTATTCCAGTCAAAGTGGTTGGCACCTTTGTGCTCAAAAGTATTTGGAAAGCCTAGGAGAAAATCAAGCCATGGCTCTTGTGGAATGGCAATGGCTTTCGTGACAGCCTTTCATTTAATTACCACTCTCTATGGTGGTCTCTTGTCATTCAATGCCAGGATCGTTGTCTGTCCAAGGTGCCTTGGATTCTTGTGCTCCATTTTTTCAAGCGTAAAATTTGCACCATCCAAGACCTCTTTTGCAAATGCACCCAATCTTGGATATCCTAGCAAGAGCTCAAAGTGCAATTCAAATTGGCTCTTCCAGATCGAGCTCTCATCAATGACATCATTTCCTTCGTGCTAGATCACATGATCCACAAGATCTCTATTCTTCTTTCTCGTCCTTGGTGGACAAGTACTGGAAGTGGTATGTAGACACTCCATTCTGGAATTACTCAGCTAGCCGAGGATATGTTTGGATTTTGCCTCATTTTCCCATGGTGGGAAAGCTCAATACCGGTGGGGAATTCAATACTCACTATCAATATGGAAAAGGATATTTGATACAGTTTGGTCCACCTATGTGGAACCCAAAATTGCTCTCTTCGTGGTGTATTCTACACTAAGGCCATGGTGCCCATCTGGTTCACTGGGAGTGTCTCTGCATTCCCAAATGCCCCTTTGTGATCATTTGGAAACTTTGTCTCACTTTTCGGTATTGTCGCAAAGCCTAGAAGGCTTGGAATTGGATTCATTCTTTCTTCCTCCCTTTCTGTCCGGAGTGTTTTACTTGGTAGCATGTGCTTTTAGGAGACAATCCTCGAATGCCTCACAATTTTCCCATATTTGGCATGCTTTCAGAGGGGAAATCTTATTCTAGCTTTGGAAAGAAATGAATTCTTATTTATTTGCTAATGTTGAAGTTGATCAACAATTCTCTATTTATAACAAATCTATGGTTATTGCGAATGTATTGTTGTAGATTCAAGTTCAAGCCAACAAAGTGGTGATCAAGGTGGAGCATCTCGCAAACGCTCCTTCATCGGTGCGGCGACACCCCTTGCAATGTTGCTCGAGAATTGTCATCCCCCTCTGTGGCTCCCCACCGTAGGGTGGTGCCAGTGGGCGTTCCAAAGGTAGTGGTCACCGAGCCTCTCTCAACGTCGGTCCTTGGTCAAGCCCTTTGGTCTCCCCTTCGCTTGCCTCCTCGGGAGGAGCTTCTCCCTTCGCCTTCAGCCCATCACGGGGTTGGGATGCCCTCGGCACCCAGCCTAGCTTGGCTGGGGCTTGCCCGGTTGCCATTGAGCCACACACTTAGGACGGTTGGAGCCTCCCGCCTCCTTTCGACAAGTTTCCCATTGTCTCTCGCTATCTCGCCCTCTCGAGCCCCGGTGAAGATACTAAAGAACAGAAGCCAACCCGCCTTTGGTTGGGATGTGTCGGATAGTGGCAAAGACACGCTTGACTCCGACCCGACATAATCAAGACCCGCCCCCGTAAGACAACAATTCACAACGACGACTTAATTTCTCCACTTTTGTGCTTTTTGATGCTTTGTAATTGGATGTGTTCCTAGACTTTATTGTTGCCTAATTTAATTTGAAGTTTGGGAGGTATTTCCATCCCGCCCATTTTTTTTGTGAATTATCTTGTATCATTTTACTTGTTAATATAATATAAGATCTTATTCATCATAAAATATTATTATTAACAATTTAATTATACATCCATAATTACATCCATAAATTAGGCACTTGCGTGGACCACTCCTTTAAATGATTTAGGTTTTACCTATAACATCCATTGAGGGGGGGAAATTTACCTTATATTATTGAAAAAAACAAACATTAGTGGCCGACATTTAGGACCGTAGTCTGCTATTAAGCCAACCTTGAAACCATCAATGGAGTAAAATAGTGCAATATAAATAAACAGCAATAGTTTGTGTATCGATTTGGGATGTAATCGATATTAACTTCAGAAACTCAGGCATCATGTTTTGTGGAAAGAAAAGAGGTGGTGCGAGAGTGCAGGAATTGGATTACGACACAGCAGCTAAATTTCTCAAGGCCGCCCAAGAAAATTCTTTCCTTGACTCGCCTCGGATTAAGAAGAAAAAGAAAGAAACCTGCTTTGATTCTGTGCCTGCAAACAACTCGGGAACAATTTTTTCCTGAACAATGAAGACTGTAACCAGGATAATCCATACCATTCTCTCCACCACTCACAAAATCCATACCATAAAAATTTCCACAAGAGTGTAAAAACATCTAAAAAAGTGTCTCTGATGTTTCTGATCATCATGACAACAACCCACCTGTTGATCGTGAAAAGAATTGTGAAGATAAAAATCATATTCTTCCATTGCAGAAGAGAGTGATGGATCTATTTCTGAAACTGCCTGTAACTACTCCACGAGTCATATGCGAGTTTATGGAAAACCACAGGTGCTGTAAGATTGATGAAGAATATGGTGTTGAAATAGATCTAACTGTTTTTCAATAAGAAAACCTGCTACAATTTGAGCTGCTAATAAGAAAATATTTGCATGAAAATAAGGAGAAGATGCACCAAGCTGTTCGTCAGCTTATCAGAATAAAACAGGTTCAAGATGGTGCATGGAAGGTATGTATGTATTTAAAATTCTCTCTCTCTCTCAGTATTGTTTGTTTGTTTAATAAGATTTTGTTCTGATTACACAAAGGTTTCCAGGTTGCAGCGGAGGATGAATAGTTGCAGGAAAAAGACAATTATTCAAATATTTAACATTATTCATGCTTTTTTATTATTGTTGAACCTCAAGAGATGATGTTTATGGTGAATACCAGAAACTTTCTTTTTGATTTATATACCAACAACATCTGAATAGTCTGTGTGTGTGTTTTGTTTTTTAAAGTTCATCTCATTGGGGATTAAATAGCATTGTGATTTTTAAGTTATCTTATGAGTATTTATTTTTGTAATAGTATTTTTGAAATGTGTTTTAAGTGTAGATATTAAATTTCAGTATAGGAAGTTAGTGTTATGGTGTTAGTGAGTATGTGTTTATTAATTATTCAAGTTATGCTCTTGTCTTGTTTGGCATACATTCTTTGTGTTGTTTGAGTTTAGAATCATTTTTTTTTTTTTTTTTGGTGTGTTTTTGACATTTTTATTCTATCTTCTCTATTGATTCTATTTTCAGTTGTATTAACTCTTACATTCTTCTCTAGAATTTCCGTGTTATCCATGTTTCTATGTTTTTCATGGTTTTCTCTTCTCCCTTGTTTTTCTTGCGAGTTATGGAAATTGTAGTCCCAAACTATATAGAATTAGTTGTTGCGTCTATGGGCCATTTTCCCCAAATTTTTATTTCCAAGGTTTTTGTGATTTCTTTTCATCTTTCCCACCCATTGTGTCTTGTCTTGCACATAAATAATGTCTTAATTTGACTTAAGAAGTCTATAAATACATTAAGTAAATTTACACATTAACAACAATCATAGATGGACATAGATTGACTCAAGAGTGATATTGAATTTGTAAGAGCACAATTCATTGTTTTTAAGAGCATCCCTATGCCAAAAGTACAACTCAAATATTTAGAATGCATTCTAGCATTTACTAGTTGTTTTGCATCCATTGAAAGATAAGGGTTGGGACACTTGCATAAACCCTATTTTCTAATGACTTCCAAGTGTTGATTGACAAATTATTCAAGACATGAAGAGCCTAATAATAGTGAGGGAAAACATAGACCCCATTAACACCCTGGATGTGAGTGGTCACATTGGATGTGAAGTGCCTTAAAATAAGGTTAGAATATGACTTAAAATAAGGTGAACTAGTCACATTGGATGTGAAGCTCTCGCCTTCTCATTTGGATTTGTCATGATGTTTGTACATATTTCTCTTTGTTTGTAACTAACCCTTTTTTTGCACATTTTTTTTTTTTAAAGTACTTTAAATGATTTCCTAAGTTTAAAAATATTCCATATTTGACAATTAAAGTATGTTTTTAATCTAAATTAAAATGGATTATAGTTAGATGTGGTTAGCATAGTGCATTTTTAATGCGAAACCATTTTCCAATGTTCTAAATTTAGTAATTATTATAAGTTAATGGGACCCACTTAGCATAGAAGCATCTTAAATATTTATCAACAAGGGTGACAAATGATGAATGTAATATACTATTTTAGGCTTCTTACCTAAGAATGTTTATTTTTGTTGTTTCTCATCCCTACTAACAAATATTTGATATGCCTATGTGCTAAATAAACCCCTTTATATTTGAGTTACTACTTATAATATATGAGAAAAATGCCATTAATATAATGGTTACTCATGAAAGTAATTTTGAGATGAGTTAATCAATCAAATAAAATCTTACAAAATTAACAATCTAATTAAATTGATCTAGAAGCCTTAGATCATAACATTCATATTTTGAAACTCACCCTTAAATTCACATTAGATAATTTCTAAATATAATGGAGTTTCCAAAACGTTAAGAGACATTTTAATATTTAGATATTGATGTTTGTTGTGGTAAGATGCCCAATAAGTAATTCTTAAGAACATCAAGTGGCTCTGATAAGCACATGTATTGTTTTTTACAAATGTATAGTGTTGTATTATACTCAAAATATAATAAGCGATACACAAAAATTGATTGGTTGTGGCTGGTAGACTAATCAACACCTATCAAGTCCATGTCAACTTGAGGTTTGTGGTTCAAAACCGTATATCCAAGGTCTTCCTCACTTCAAGCTAAGATTACCGAGAACAAATAGAGAAGAGACAATGGTATAATGGTTGCTTGCCATAATTACTAACCTTGTTCACCATAGAATGAAGCATGAAGATGTATGTTATTAGAGAATACTCAAATTCAGGAGAGACAATAAAGGAAATGT